>JAJOZX010001050.1:980000-1025706 GCA_023014485.1 Bathynomus jamesi
CAGTTTTGCAAAGACTTGAATGATGAACACTGAGCAGTTTTTGTAAAATGTTTTATCGCTATAAATACTTGAAAACATGTGTTTTGTATAGAATTTTTAACTTTTTTATCAATAAAATGTTTATTTTAATTCATGTTCTCTCTCTCTTCTCTCTCTCTCTCCTCTCTCTCTCCCCATATATATATATATATATATATATATATATAAAATTCAATGTTCCCTCTAAGGTGTGCGCGCGCACACGCGTTGTGAAACCCGCGCACACAGCAAAATAAAATGCGCACAGGCTCAAGCGTATCATGAGTCACGACAGTAAATGAAGTAATTTAAAAATATACCGTCACACAAGGTCTGACCATTTGCATCAACATACTCTATGGTCACTCGCTCTTTTAAGTATTAACCCCCCCCCGCCCGACTTCGCCGACGTCCGCGCAATTATGCAATACGGATTTTTTTTACTCTATGTACAGTATTTGTATTTTTTTCTTTTATACATTAACGCATTGAATATAAACCTTCTCTTTCTTATTTTTGCATAAAAACGAATAGTAATTATCTCATAATTCATAAAAAATAAAATTATTTTTTATTTTATTCCTATTTTGTGAATGGATAAAATCATGTATTAATCTTGATAGTCTATTTTAAATTGCTAAATGCTAAAAATTGTTTTGAGAAATGATAACTAAAATAGTCATTTTCAATTAATGTTATTTTTATTTTATTTCTTTATTTTGTTGAATTTTATTTTACTATTTTTTATTTTATTCATATTTTTAGAATGGATAAAATGTTTTCTTTTTTAAGAATATATAATATTGTAAACAGTTTTTTAATATCCATTTAATAGTACCGTAATGATCAAGCTATCACCTTATGGAAATAATATTTATTAAGTATTTAATATTTATATAAAGGGTGATCCAGAGAAATGGGACCCAAAAGAAACCCCTGTAACTCTTAAAGTATAAGTCCTTTTATAAAATCATACGCATCATTCGAAAGAGGATAGTTACAAGTTTGTACAGGATTGTATAGGTTTTGACAATACAAGACAAGATAAGATACAAAACAAAATAAAAGTGTTAGTTAAAACTAACCCTTCAAGATGACTGCATGGACTGTGGAACAGCTGCGTTTCATAACTGAGCAATATTATGAGCATGGAAGAAGTGTAGTTTCAGCTCAAAGATCTTTCAAGACAAATTTTCAGATGTCAAAATCACCTTCCAAGAAAGTAATCCGTCGGTGTGTCAGAAATTTTTCCCTAACTGGCAGCATTGGAAAAAGAAAACCAACTGGAAGAGTGCGCACAGCAAGGATAGACGAGATCATTAACAGAACTCATGAAATTGTACAGGATAATCCTAACATAAGCATCAGACGTGCTTCTCAGCTGTTAGGAGTTGGATATGGAACAACACACCGTATATTCAAGCAAAATTTAATGCTCTTTCCATATAAAATTCGAACAGTGCAACAACTAAACGATGGAGATTTCGCACGAAGACGACAATTCTGTCAATGGATCCAACAGAAGGTAAATGACACCACCAATTTTCTAGCAACTTTGATTATGTCAGACGAAGCCCATTTTCACTTGAATGGAACTGTAAACAAACAAAATTGTCGTTTCTGGGCAACAGAAAATCCATTGAATATTACCGAAGTCCCGTTGCATAGTCAGCGTGTAACTGTTTGGTGTGGTCTTACTGCATCTCAGATCATAGGGCCGTACTTTTTCGAGGATTCCACCGGAAACACGGTCACTGTAAATGGTGATCGCTACGAAAAAATGTTGACCGATTTCCTTATTCCTAAATTAAGAGATCTTTGTCTAGAAAACCACTGGTTCCAACAAGACGGAGCTACCTGCCATACCACGAGGAACTGCATGGCAGTTTTGCGTCAAACGTTTCCAGGCGAGTTAATCTCAAGATTTGGAGACGTTGAATGGCCCGCAAGGTCTCCGGATTTTTCTCCCTTAGATTATTATCTCTGGGGATATTTAAAGAGTAGGGTCTACAGAAATAACCCAACGACCTTGCAAGAATTGAAGGCCGCCATCACAAATGAGATACAGGCCATACCACCGCACACTCTTGCAAAAGTGATGCAGAACTTACAAGCGAGAACACTGGAATGCTTGGCAACTAATGGAGCACATTTGAAAGGAGTCATTTTAAAAAAATAAATATTTCATAATAAACTTGTAACTCTACTCTTTCGAATGATATATAGTTTTTATGAAAGGAATTAAATATTAAGAATATTTGGCTTTTTTTTATGGGTCCCATTTATCTGGATCACCCAGTATATTTCATTTTGAAGATAATAGCGCTCAGAAAAGTTTGCACAATTTTTCACCATGAATCTAAATGTAGGCACAACGAAAATTTCTTGCGCACACAGACTAAAAAAAATTAGAGGGAACATTGATAGATAGATATATATATATATATATATATGTATATATTATATATATATATATGTAGGTGTGTGTGTGTGTGTGTGTATAAAATTCCTGATGAGAATTAAGTGGAAAGTATTTAGCTTTTCTAGTTATTTTATTAACGACTGCAGTTGCCGATTTGAACAGCGAGCTCATCACACATTCCCATACAGTCATAAGACCAAACTCGAGATTTAGGAAACGATCGACATGCGTTACCAAATGATGAAAATTGAAGGAATTTATGTTTGAGAGGAGTTACAGGTTAAGGCTAGTCGGGGCTCAAAGGGTCCCACCCTTTGTAGGTATACCCCCATGTTGAGTTTGGTTAAGTTACACACGTTGTGTGTGTGTGTGTGTGTGTGTGTGTGTGTGTGGTGCGCGCACGTATGCGACATTTTCTTGTCTTTAAAATAATTTTTATGCATTTTTTTCCCCATCATTAATTTGTATTGATTTTTTTCTTTTCGCAGGCTGTGACCTCCATCATGGATGCGATAAGAGAAAAATCTTTCGTGGGTTTCGGGGAAAGAGCTGTGTCCCTCTTCCGTTCCTTCTCTTCCGAAGGCCATCCCCCCTCCCCGACACCACCATTATCACCAATTCACCCCTTCCTTCGCTCCTCTCACGAGCTTCTGTTGGAATGGCGTGTTTTGGGTGTCACTTTATCTATAAATATTTATTTTGTATTTTTTGATGATAATACTTTTGATATTAGTATCATTATTATCTTCACTGAAGCGCGATTTACATAATGAAGGAAAAATGTTATCTTAAAAACTGTTATTTCCGACAGCCTCAGTTACAGTTGATAAATCCTCTCTCCTCAAAAAGAACCTTTTAAATTCACCCTGAACTTTCTTCCCATTTTCACCCCCCCCCCCCCCCCCCAGCTTACATTTGAAGTGACCTTCAGTTTTTGACGAATTATTGAAAATTTCGAGAAATTTTCGAAAACGTTTAGCACAAACGCCTTTTTTTATTTTTTAGCATTTGCCCGTAAATATCGGGTAAAATCGCGCCTTTGACGAATTTCATGCATGAGACGTCAATTATCATATATTTCAAGTTATTAAAACGGGTAAAATACGAATTAACCCCCTTAAATTTATAATACAATATTTCCATTCTTACTTTCCCCGAGTACAAGTTCTGTAAACTGATTAATTTGATGTAATTTGAACCCCAAAAAATATTTATACTGATTATTTATTTGACGCCATTTTATTGAAAGAAAAACAAGGAAATATTTTCTATTAATTCCAATTTTCTAATAAAGATACGGGTCAAATTTTAAGTTTGGACAAGAATCGCAAAACTTTAAATTGAGCTCAAGGATTCGATATTCACTACTCACTCTTACATTTTCATCATTATATATATATATATATATATATATATATTAATATATATATATATATATATGAAATGAAATTGAAATGAAATGAAATGAAAAGGTTTATTGGCAGACTATAGTCCATATGACAAATATTATTAATACAATGACAGTTCATATACTAAGGATAGAAATATATACAATTGATTGGAAATAATACTGTAATGTCGGAGTTAAGTGGAGCCTCAGACAGACGTTTTCGTAGCAAGAATTCCATAGCTTAGAGGATAAATGGCAGGACTCATGGATAGCTTGGATAATCGGGTTGGTTGATTTTTTAATTCTTTGCACTAGACTGTATTGAGCACGTCTTACCTCCGGGAAGCTCGGGACATTGCGGGTAGCAAACATTTGCGAAGCTGAGCATCTCGGGGGTAATTTATGTAAGAGTCTAAAATTTAGGGTTCTGCCAGAACCTTTTTATAATTAACTCAGAGTTGCTGTCCGTATATATTACTGCAGAAAGTATGAAAGAGAGTGACTTTAGCTTCACTTGTACACAATCGAAAGTTCCTTATAGTCATATTCGCTTTCACAGACGGCCTTCGAGATTGTTTTCTTATATCCGAGTCATCACTCAAGGAGCTGGTAATAGTTTGACCCAAATACTTAAACTCTTGTACTTCCTCAATTACTTCACCATTCATTTTAAACCTTATATCAGCTGGCTGATTACAGCTTTTAGGATGAAATTGCATAACCTTAGTTTTGTAACATTAAAAGGAATATCATGTTTCTGCGAATAAACTTCGCAGACTTTTAGTAGCCGATCCAGACCTTTAACAGAGGGATTTATTAACACCATATCATCGGCATAAACTAAGTTATTTATCATTGTGTTATCTATACAGCATCCCACTGTTGCCTCATTAAGTGAAACAATTAATCCGTCAATATACACATTAAACAGCATAAGGGAGAGCAAAGAGCCTTGTCTCACCCCTCAAGAGGAGCCAAAACACTCGGATAGTACATTGCTCCACAACGGTGAAAGATTGGTGGGAATACCAAAATTTCAATACGTTTAATATGTACATG
The DNA here is from genome assembly GCA_023014485.1 of Bathynomus jamesi. Classification (NCBI taxonomy): domain Eukaryota; kingdom Metazoa; phylum Arthropoda; class Malacostraca; order Isopoda; family Cirolanidae; genus Bathynomus; species Bathynomus jamesi. The sequence continues at coordinate 984,890 of JAJOZX010001050.1, forward strand.
GGAACCTTCCCGTCTTCTAGTTTTTCAAATAAAATATTGTGGTTCACCCTGTCATATGCCTTACTTATATCTAGGAAACAACTATAAATAGTTTAATTACTGTCAATATTTAGATATTGTTTCTTTAAGTACATAGATACACAGGTCAGTTGAGTGGGACCTTTTAAAACCAAACTGATTAGATGTCCATAGGAAATCATTTAATCGGAGTAACAAGAATTTTTCTAATAGTTTCGAGAAGCAGGAAGCGACAGCTATAAGCCTGTAATTATTGCTGGACAGAATGTCTCCGTACTTATTTTTGACCAGGGGCAAGATATATACCCTCATGAACTCTGCAGGGATATAGCTATGAGCAAACATGGCTAATTGGAGCAATGATATATGTAGACATACTACGTCATTGGCATATTTCAAGTGCTCATTCGATAAGTCATCTACCCCTGACGCAGAACCAGTCTTTAACTCTTTAATTAACCTCTTTACTTCAGAAACTGATATCAAAGTATTTTCCCTTGTCCCTCCCACAGTCGTTTCGCTGCAATCTATCTTAAGATTATCCCTACTCACACTGTTAAGAATGTTAGCGTAGTGGTTTTTCCACAGCTTTGCAATTTCATCCTCCCCCGACACCCCATCGATTGGTGGAGGGAGGACATTTTTGACACCCGCTTGATTCTTAACAAATTTCCAAATTTATATATATATATATATATATATATATATATATATACTCGGTGGGCAATGCGCCTCGGTGGTGTAGTGGTTAGCGTCGCTGACTACGAATCATCTGCCCCGGGTTCGAGACCCGACGGCAGCCGGCGCGCAGCAAAACTCAGCTGTTCATCCTTCCACACAATAAAGAAAGTGATTTGTAGATAAATGGGTACCCTAGGTGGCCTAGTGGTTAAGACGCTGGGCTGCTGATGGGGCGTGGTTCGGATTCCACGTTAAACTGTAGGTCTAAGGTGGAGTGAAAAGCTTGACCTTCGTCAGAACGAACAGTTCGGGCGGAAGCTAACCAAAGGTTAAAGGTTATATACTAGCAGAGAACCCGCCCTTCGTGCGGGTGGCAAAAATATCCCAGCCGACGGGCGGAATATTTTTGGTAGTTCCTGTGGAAGGCTGTTATTAGCTTTCGGGTAATACATAGTTACTGTAGACTCAGAATTAATACATTATAATATATTTTTTAATCCTTTTTTTTTAAAGAAAATATCACGACTTGACCTAACCAATCGTCAAGAGGTTAAATTTAAAATTAATTTTCTTTTTTTCACTGTAGTCAAAAATAATATATTGTTTTTAACATTAAAATTAACCAACTGGTTAGGTTAATTGCATGCCCTGTTAGGTTAATTGAATGCCCGGTTAGGTCAACAGTGTCCTATTAGGTTAATTAAATGCCCGGTTAGGTCAACTGATTAGATTAATTGAATGCCTGGGTAGGTTAATTGAATACCCGGTTAGGTTAATTGTACGCCCTTGACGATTGGTTAAGTCGTGATATTTTCGTTAAAGCTAACGAAAATGTCACGACTTATTCTAACTAATCGTCAAGGGCGTAGTGTTGACTTAACCTGGCATTCAATTAACTTAACCGCGCGTCCTTTTATTATTATATATATATATGTATATAATTTTTATATATATATATATATATATATATAATATATATATATATATATTACAGTGTGTCCCAGAAGTTCTGCCCCGAAAGCCAATATCATTTATATTATAGGGCATAACTTCTGAAACACCCTGTGTATATAGTATATAGAGAGAAAATAAAACGAATGAATTTAATTTTATTAACGAATAAGCAACTAAATTAAGGTAAAAAAAAAAAAAGTTGCATTTTTTTGAAAATTAAAAGGAGGATATCATGAAATGTTATGAACCCAAATTCCTTTCCAAGAGAAGCAGATACTGTTTCAACGGGTCTGTATCGAAGGAGTGACATTTCAAAGGAGTGACATAACAAAGGAGTGACATAAATACCGTAACGAAGGAGTGACATAACGAAGGAGTGACAAATCGGAGATAAAATTCAAAGGAGTATAATTATTAAAATTTTATTTAAAAAAACAAAATTTGTTAGAATTGTTAAAATTAAGATTTTATTTCAAAAACTAGAAACATAAACATAAAATGACAACAACGATCAAGTGATAATAACCAGTTTTTTACAAGGAATCTAATGGTGCTATTTATTTATTTATTTATTTATTTAAAATTAATTTTTTTATTTAAAATTTAACGAAAATAGCACGACTTAACCCTTTACTGCCCAAAAGGACAAATTTGTAACCTTTCAAATACACGCATTCATAACTTAACCCTACAAAATATTTGGGCAGTAAAGGGTTAACCTAACCAATCGTCGATGCCGTACAATTAACCTAAAATAAATAAATAAAAAAAATTTGTTGTTTTTTATTTATTTTATTTATTACAGGTTTTAGGTTATGTCAGGTTAGGAATTATGTCACTCCTTCGTTACGGTATTTTCGTGTCACTCCTTTGAATTTTATTTCCGATTTGTCACTCCTTTGTTATGTCACTCCTTCGTTATGTCACTCCTTTGAATAGGACCGGTTTCAACACTTTTGTTCTTCGAGGCATGAGAGTATTTTAGTATTTTAGGAGATACTTTATGGCAAGTGAGGTACTTTACAACAAGTGAGGTACTTTAGGGCAAGTAGCTCGTTCACATAACTTACATATTTGTTACAGACAACATTATGAGAACGAACAGTAATTCCTGTCCCCACACGCACAGGCCCCCCGAGGGGGGGATACCGTGGAAAAATCTCGTGGGCCCGGAAAGAGGGGGAATAAAATCTAAAAATATTAATAAAGCAATTGAGTAAATAACAGAGAGGAAATATAATTAATTAACATACATTTTATAGAGATTATCATAGTCAAACTGAAACAGATAAAATATTATCTGTGGTCCATCAATGCCCAAGACCGACTGACAGATCTGGGAACCATTGTAATTGAAAGCCAGTTAGCCCGTACTTTAAATTTTATCAGAATCATTTACCACTTTGCTAGAGAGAAGGCAAAGAAAGTACATTTCTAATTATGAAAATGTTGCAGTAAACAATTGTCTTGCCTGCATGGACTGGTACTGCATTTGTAAATTGTCTGGTGATAAAATTAATATAACTGATTCGAAAAATAAAATGGTCATTTTCTTCTGAGTTGTTTATTCATACTGTATGTTTTGAATAGTGACTTGGACATATAATCAGTTTGCTTGTTATGTACACAAAAAACATTCATAATAAAATAATGAATAAACAGGGGTGGCCCATATACCAATCCTTCCCCGGGGCCAGGAGCAGCTCTCGGCGGCCTTGCACACGCACTGTAATATAATGCAAGGCCAATACAGCAAACCATAAAAGAAGAAAAATACAATAAAATAACCCAAGGCTATTCTGGGAGACGTTTCGGATTGTTTACGGATTCGTCGACTACGTCATCAACGTAGAACATTTGATGGCATTTGCCGGAATTATCCGTTAATCGTAGCCGGATTTTAGCTTTGTTTACATTACAAAAAAAAAAAAGATACATCATTGACGTCAAGAAAGGTTCAAGGGTTCAACTACCTAATTATATATACAGGGTGTCCCATAAGTCCGGCATCATAGGGAAAATAATAAAAAAAGGCAAAACAAAAGCTTTTATTTACAGAACGTGCTCAATATGTCCACCATTGTTTTCAATACACAAATTCAAACGTGATACCCAGTCAGCAAGCACACGGTGAATGATGTCAGGAGTAATGGTGTTACATGCCCCAATAATGCGCTGCCGCAAATGTTCAACACTCCTCATTTTCTCTGCGTATACCAGCGCTTTCAAGTAGCCCCAGAGATAAAAATCTAGTGGCGTGAGATCCGGGCTTCTAGCTGGCCATTCCACAGTCCCTCGACGTCCTATCCAATGACCATGGAATTTGGTACAGGTATTCCCATACTTGGGTGCTGTAATGTGCAGGAGCGCCGTCTTGCTGGAACCATGTTGGGAAATTTCCTTCTTCGTTCAAGACACTGGGAAATGCTTCTTCCTTGAGCATACGTAGATAGGTGCCTCCAGTGACATGTTCATCGAAAAAGAGGGGGTCAATGATGCGATCCTTCCAAATGCCACACCATACCGGCATACCATCACCCGAGATGCGCCTTGTTCCTTTGAAGAGGTATACCAGTGAGGTTGTTTTGAGACCAGTAGCGGGTGTTCTGTCGATTTACCTCACCATTTCCATAAAAAACAGCCCCGTCACTGAACAGAATGGTGGACGGGAAATTGGCATCCCGAGCATATTGTTCCGTAGCCCATTCACAAAATTCCATCCGCCGGTCGGGATCATCTTCGCTTAATTTCTGTAGGATCTGAAGTTTATATGGATGCCATTTGTGAGCCTGAAGAATGCGATGGCTGCTACTTTTCGACACTCCTGTCTCGGCGGACAATCGCCGAAGAGACTTATTTGGACTTCTGTTAAAATGAGCCACGATAGCAGTCGCTGTATCATTGTCAGTGGACCTCTTTGAAGGTCCACTGCGTGGTTTATCTTCTATGGATCATGTTTCCTTAAACTTTGCAACAAGTCTGCTAACATAACTCTGTGTTATTGGTTCGCGGTCTGGATGCAGTCTGTTAAATTCAGCAGCGGCCTCTCTTTGACTCCGATTTCCTATGAGTAGAATTATCTGGATTCGTTCTTCCTTGCTCACAGACATTATGGCCTGTAGAAAGAAAAAAATATGAATTATGGTTTGTAGAAATAGAAAAATATGAATTTCTCCTATGATGCCGGACTTATGGGACACCCTGTATATATAATTTTATATATATATATATATATATATATATATATATATATATATTATATATTATAAATATAATTTTTTTCTTTTTTCTTTTTTAAATGTGATGTGGATATGTGATCCTACTTTTGTAGCTTAAATTGTTTAGTTCCAAACTTTGTATTTGTTAGTAGTTATAATAACAATAATAACACTGGTCTACAGCCAAAATGCTTCGGAAATAAAAGTAGTCAATCTTTACTAATTTTGGGTCACTGAATACGAAAATGATGCCTAAAATTGCCAATTTGCTCTATTTATAAAGATATCAGGTAACCCTGCACCCTACTAACTGGACTGCATCTGTCGCGTAATATGTAGACGCCTGTGACACATCGACGCATTGACTCTACTGCGCATGCGCGTCGTTATATTTTTTATTTTAATAAATTAATGTAAATATATACATATATATACAATAAAACGTAATTTTAAATTTATCTATTACATTATGTATTTGTAAATTATTTATTAAAAAATAGATTGGATCATTTTAACATATTGCTTCCCATAATGTTTTTGATATTAATATAAGTGGAATACTAACCTAACTTAACCTTACCTAATTTAAAATTATTAAAATGCAATGTAATTACATTAATTTATTAAAATAAAAAAAATATAACTACCCGCATGCGCAGTAGAGTCAAGGCGTCGATGTGTCACAGGCATCTACATATTACGCCACAGCATCAGTTCATTCGCGGAAGTTATACAGTGCACCCTTGTCAAACTCTTTTTAGTGTTTGCTTTTGAAACTGAATTTTTTTCAGCCTAATTTGAAGAAAGATGCCTCATAATTGCGTGAACAGTGTAGATAACTTCTGTTATGTTTGTGGAGAATTTACTTTTGCATCACAAAAGCGTGCTATAACCGCCGTGATTAAGAAAGCCTATCACCTTTATTTTGGCTCTAAGATTGTAGATCAGGACAAAAGCTGGGCCCCACACATATGCTGCAATACTTGTGCAACAAACCTTCGCCAGTGGTTGAATCGGAAAAGGAAATCTATGCCTTTCGCAGTGCCAATGGTGTGGAGGGAACCAACAGATCATGTCAGCAATTGTTACTTCTGCGTGGTGCCTCCAGTCAAGAAAGGTATTTGCAAGAAGAAAAAGTGGATTTTACAATATCCGAATATACCCTCTGCTATACGCCCGGTACCTCACGGCGAAGGACTACCCGTTCCTGAGCCCCCACACTCATTCGACCTGGAGTCAGAGGACGAGGAGAATGAAGGAACCTGCGAAACTTGTGAGCCTTCAACTTCACAAGACCCTGAATTTGTTTATAACTTGACATCTTCTAAACCGCACATGATAACTCAGAATGAATTAAACGACTTTATCAGAGATTTAGAACTGCCAAAGAGTAAGGCAGAGCTGTTGGGCTCCAGATTGCAGCAGTGGAATCTCCTCGCTGAAAATGTTAGAGTGTGTAAGTTTCGTGACCGTCAAAAAGATTTTGTCCCATTCTTCATCATGGAAGGTGACCATCTAGCTTGCAACGACATCGATGGTCTGATGGCAGCTCTCAACATTATCACAATCCTGATGAGTGGAGACTGTTCATTGATTCATCGAAGTTGAGTCTAAAAGCTGTTTTGTTGCATGTTGACAACGTATTGCCATCAATTCCAGTTGGTCATGCAGTCCACATGAAGGAAACATATGACAACATGAAGCAACTTTTGAACTGCATAAACTATGACAAATATCAGTGGCAGGTTTGTGGTGACTTGAAAGTTGTTGCTATCGTGCTTGGACTGCAGCCGGGCTACACTAAGTATTACTGTTTTCTGTGAGTGGGAAAGTCGGGCTAGGACTTTTCATTCCATCAAGAAGGATTGGCCAATCACATTAACTTATAATATCTTCGTAACATGACACTGTTCGCCGGCATTTTCTCTAACTCTGCGAGGCTAGGCTAACTCTGCCAGGCTGGCCAAACATGACACGTACGTAACTCATTTTATGGACTGATGGACGTAACTTGGACTGATGTACGAGACTTATATTCAATTGTGTTCTTGACGGATATGAGTCATAGAGCTTCGAGAGAGAGAGAGAGAGAATTCTGTCTGGAGAACATCCGGTTGAAGTACAATGTATTAATCCCATTCACGAGTGCATTCTCGGTACATTTTGTCCCTCTCGTGTTTTGCACAGGGTAATACTAACCCTGTGCGAAAAGTTTGCAGCGTCAATGAGCTAAGTAGCAAGGACGCAAGAAAGGACTGCAGCCGGGCTACACTAAGTATTGCTGTTTTCTGTGTGAATGAGATAGTCGGGCTAGGACTTCTCATTACATCAAGAAGGATTGGCCACTCCGACACTCATTGGAACCTGGAACAAAAAATGTTCAGTATCCTCCACTTGTAGAATCGAGCAAGATTTTGTTACCACCCTTACACATCAAACTGGGCGTCATGACAAATTTTGTTAAGGCTATGGATAAAACAGGGGCAGTTTTTAAGTACCTCGGTGGTAAATTCCCAAAGTCAGTGAAGCAAAAATCAAGGAGGGTGTATTTGTTGGTCCAAAGATCCGCGAGCTTCTTAGAGATAAGGAGTTCGACCGTATCCTAGGTAATGAGGAGAAGACAGCGTGGAATGCTTTCCGGTTAGTAGCAACCAACTTTCTCGGAAATACCAAAGCTGACAATTACAGGGAGCTGGTGGAAAACCTGCTGTTGTCCTATCAAAAAATGGGCTGCAATATGTCTTTAAAGATACATTTCCTTCATTCGCACCTGGAATTTTTTCCGGCCAACTGCGGAGCAGTCAGCGATGAACATGGTGAACGTTTCCACCAGGATATGTCAGTGATGGAGAAAAGCTACCAGGGAAATGGAGTCCATCATTGTTAGCAGACTACTGCTGTACAATAACAAGAGATGCTCCAGAAGTTGAATACAAGAGACAAGCAAAGAAGCGACGGGTTGAATCAATATAAGTGACTGCATTATACGGGTATGTTACTAATATATGGTATACATATACGCAAAATGTGTAACTTAAATTTTCTTCGAAACTGTAGCCAATCGACTGTTTTTATGGTCATATTCGTTTTCAGCACCCCAAAATCCATAATAGGAAACATATTTTATATCCGAAGCACAAACTTTTTCAAAATTTGTAGGCCAGTGTAATAATAATAATGATGATGATACGGTTATCATCATTATTATTATTATTATTATTATTATAACCTGATCGAAAGAGAAGGAACCGTGAAAAAGAGGTAAATTACATAAATTAACCAGTGAAACGAAACTAAAATTGAAATGAATTTAAATTCAATGGAAACGCTATAATGATTAAAATATATATATAAACACTGTGTGTGTGTGTGTGTGTGTGTGTGTGGGTGTGTGGGTGTCAGTGTTGGCCACTAAAGCGTTAATCCGATAACAGTTAATTAACGAAGTTAACTTTTTTAACGGACTATTAACGGAAGTTAATTTCCATTTATCGTTATCGGACCAGTTAACTTCCGATAACTCGATATTTAGTCTGTTAAAGTCCGTTAACACGTTAACTGCGAGGAGTCATTCACGGAAGATCACCGCTCCGCGAATGAATTCAAAACGCCATAACTTCAGTCTGCTTCCAGATCTCGCAAGGGGAGGTTGTGCGCTTTTTATTGAAGGTAAGAAGGTTCTTTTAACGTTAGTAAAAGTCATATAATATTATATATATATTAATACGTATGGAGATACGTATGGTAAAATGTACGGTTGAGAAAAATTAATTTATAGTAATGACTAATGAATAAGTATTTTACACTGCGTTAGTAAATCTCTAAAAAAGTATATATAGTATGTAAAATTTGAATAATAGTTTTTATTCACTGATTGTAATATTGTCGTCGAATTAAATAACAATTGCGTATATTACATAGACAAAATATTTTATAGACAAAATAATTCATGGACAAAGTATTTTTATTTTATAGACTAAATAATTCATAGATAAAATATTTTATAGATAAAATAATTACATAGAGAAAAATTACTTCTATTGAAAATTCACAGAAAAAGGTTAAGTAAAATAAAATATTTTATATAACGTAATATTATATATTATATATTATAATATTATTATAATTAATATTATTTTGAATTAATTTTGCTATTTTGTTTGAATTAATATTTTATTAGTTTAGTTACATATTTTATACGATGATATTTTACTTTTTTTAGGTTCTTCTGTATTATCGTCAACTAGACAGCGTTCAGTTCTCTCTTACCAAGCATTCTCTACAACTTTTAAACTTCAACCATGGAGCACCAAGAAGAAGTTCTCGACATTGAGATCGCCTCTGTCTCAGGCACTTCTGAGTCTCAGTCTGACCAGAACTTGATAAAAATACAGTTAAATACCTATTTATTGTTGGATTTTGCATAAATAAACATTTTCTATGGGTTTTAAAGCTTTTTTCCTTGATTTTTTTAAATGTTAGTAAAGAAATAGTTATCGTTAACGGATTATCGTTAACTTCCGTTAACTTTGTAGTAAAATTATCGGATTATCGTTATCGGAGTTAAAAATTGGGGTTAACGGATTATCGTTATCGAAGTTAACTTTTTGGTTAACGGTGCCCACCACTGGTGATATATATATATATATATATATATATATATATATATATATATATATATATATATATATATATATATATATTAGGGTGGATCGATTTTACATTTTTTTTCGATTTCCATACTCTAATAGAGACAAAAACTTGCGCATGCATGAGAAAATAGCCTCTGCAAAATCTTAGCTTAATAGGTAATCATCTTCTGTCCCCGGCAGAGCGATGAAAATCATATTTTAGTAGTCAAAAACGTATTTTTCTTATAATTTTTAAAATATTTCATGCATCAAAATTATTCCTAATAACTATAAAGTCAATGAAAAAGACCTCATATGATCGTTTTTCCAAGCGCGTTGTCCTACGTTAATATCTTTTGCCCCCGGCAACAACGTCAAATGTTGAAAAAATAGGTAATTTATATACATATTTTCAGATCGGCTCTTTGTCTTAAATAATGCATTTATATATTTCCCATAGCATTTATATCGTTGCTTAGGCATGAAATAACACACACGCAAAATTTTATGACCCTAGAGTAATATCTTCTGTCCCCAAGAAAAGTCTAAATGTGGATTATAATTACGTTAATGCGATGTTATAAGTACGATAAGTACTAAGTACAGCTCCTCGCTTGCTAATTTTATAAAATTAGCAACCCAGAACTCACCACAAGGAGGTGGCTGTACGTCGAGTTCCACCCTATCCAGCCCCAACCACCCTTCCTTTGGCTGCATGTCGATTTACATACGGTAATCTTTCTTAGAATCAAATCGTGGAATTTTTGTTCGGGAGTGAAGACGGGAGCGGATGAATCCGTCCCTCTCTTCTATTCCACTTACACTGGCAGAGGCTTCGGTTGCTAATTTGATGAGTCTCTCGACCGCTTGAGTATGACAAGGGAATAGTGGGATCAGTCCATCAGGCTGGTCTCCCGTCTCAACAAACTCTTTTATTCGTGTATCAGGTATTGTTTTTGTAACGGGGGGTTCGGTCACCTCAGCCGTTTGCCAGTTGATCATTTCGTAATATTTTTTACTATCGTAGAGCAGCCATGGCGAAGACTCGAATTTCCCCCGCTGGTGATTGTTTTGATCGTGCTTTTAATATTCTTCTCCATCCCAATTCTCTTATGTGTTGCTCATCGGCATGTAGCATGGAGATCAAAATATTTTCTGGGTGAGCAAAGAAAGAATTTCTACGGAGGACTTTGTTGGCGATTGTCTTAGATCTTTGAGGCATGGTCTGAGAGAGACGCATCATTTCGAAAAAATGTTTTGTGCCCTCAGTGAAACTGGAGTTTTTCTTTATATTAAACCAAATTGGTGCGTAAACTGTCATAATGAATCGCACAATTTCGTTGAAGGTGCTGGAGGGTTCACTGGTTGAAACATAGAGGCGCAGAAATCTATTTGCTGTTGTCAGCCACCTGGAATGCGCCATCTTACCTGGATTTCGAGCCGCGAGAGCTGAAGAGCAGCTACCGCTCGACACTGCTCTGTAGATGCCTAACAAATATTTTTGGTCAGTGCTCAACTCGGCATCATCTATGTCAATGTCGGGAGATGGAATGGCATCGAATTCTGTAATTGGAAGTTTTTCGCAGTTGTTCAGTTGTTTTCCAACTGGTCCAGTAAAGCCCATTGGCACAGTTGTTTTGCCGTCCAAGTCTTGAATGAGGTGTCGCAGTGATAATTCATTACCGTGTAATAGGCATATGATCCACTGAACTGGCCTTTGTAGTTTCATTTCAATCATACGAATGGCTCCACCCTTTCGACCCGTGTTCACTGCGGTACCATCACAGCCGATAGCCACAATGTCGTCCGTGCTAATATTGTTAGTCTCTAGAAAGTTGATGATACCTGATGTTATTGCAGTGGCAGAACCTGATGCAGGAGTGAAATGCCCCATGTACTGGGATTCTGGTTCTTGAACTAAAACTATATGATCTGAAAATATGTATATAAATTACCTATTTTTTCAGCATTTGGCGTTGTTGCCGGGGGCAAAAGATATTAACGTAGGACAACGCGCTTGGAAAAACGATCATATGAGGTCTTTTTCATCGACTTTATAGTTATTAGGAATAATTTTGATGCATATTGAAACATTTTAAAAATTATAAGAAAAATACGTTTTTGACTACTAAAATATGATTTTCATCGCTCTGCCGGGGGCAGAAGATGATTACCTATTAAGCTAAGATTTTGCAGAGGCTATTTTCTCATGCATGCGCAAGTGTTTGTCTCTATTAGAATATGGAAATCGAAAAAAATGTAAAATCGATCCACCCTAATATTATATATATATATATAAAATGCTGGGATAAGCGCTGCTAATTTTCAAAATTATTAGTGAAACAGGTAGGGGCGCTACGTTTTTAGAGAAAGCCAATCGCTAATTTTTTAATAAATTTAATAGAATTTGAATAAATTGAATAGAAGAAACTCGACTCCGACATAAAAATGTTTTTTCATTTCATAGAATATAACGTCACAGTTTTGTACCTTAACAACCAATTATATGAAGGTGTGTGGTAATATATGTAAGTAAATTACGGAAGGCAGAACATACATTGTATAAATTGGGGTGGTTTCAGAAAAATTAGCGACAAAATTAGCGACAAAATTAGCGTTAGCGGCTCTGACTGTTGAAATGCTTAGCGTTAGCGTTAACCGCGCTAAATTTTATGGTAGTTAGCGTTAGCGGCGCTAACTTTAAGTTATTGGGCACAGCACTGTGTGTGGCTGCATAAACATAATCTTCAAAAAGTTAAGTTCGGAACCCATGAAATTGTTCTTATTCCCTAAAAAACTTGGAATACCAATTTGTATACAAATCGGAAATGTTTTAGAGGTGCCGCAAGAGTTCAGAAAATTTTAGTTTACAGCCTTTTTAGAATTCAGATCCAGGTCCCCCTCACCCAAAAGGGTGAGTATTAGCCTCTCAATGGAGGGGTTTCGTTGGTACTAACAACTCATTGTCGCCTTGTTGAACTTTGGAGACCTTCAACTAATGTTTTCGTTCTTGCATCTTGGAATGTTTTACGATGTTCTTCAACTTCAACGACCGGAAGCGACCGGAAGCAAAAACTGTGTATGTTCCTCATTTCTCGTTACAGAGGCGTTAAAGTCCTTTATCAATGCAACTCCCCTTTCTGCTATATCATTGACAGCCTTCATGCTTTTAAGAGTCTTGGAAGCGTTTAGATAATCTGGAATCTGTTCCCATTGAGCTGGATCTACAGAAGTTAGAAAGTCATCTTCCAACCCTAAAATTGAGAACAGTTGTCGAGAGTTTGCTGTGACAAATGATGACAGATCTTTTCCTTCAGCAATCGTTGGACAAATTCTATTTGGAGGGCATTTATCTCCTTCGTTTTCTAGAGCTGCGACCATCAATCTCTTCATTTCTAAAGGTACACGATCATCAAAGAAAGCGAGACCAATCAGACGTTCACTTAAATACCACAAATGATTACCGAATGCCTTGCCTGCAGATTTGGAAACGACAGTGTCTGGGTAAGTTTTTAATTGCTGAAGGTGTTCAAGGTCAATTGCAGGAGCTAAAGTTGCATGGAGGCATTGGAACCATGATTTTACATAAATCTTTGTAGTGAATAAATTGAATCTTCTTAAAGATATTTCTCTTGATGTTAGACGAACCTGTGAACGGAGGAGATAAATCTTTATAGAATAAATTATGTTTGTTTGCTAGCCAACATGCACGATGTACAGCACCTGGTTGCATCAGTCTTCTTCCTCGTGGGGGTACTTCTCTCAAAAACAACAATGTTAATTCTAAGGTTTCTTGGTAATCATCTCTTGGTTGACGTTCTTCTAGGTTAGTTTTACAGAATTCAATTATTTCCTTCCATTCAGATATGTCTAAGGTCACTTCTTTATCACCAATCACTGGTTCAAGCTCACTCTTATCAATGTTACTCCATTCTAGCTGTAATCGCTTAAATAAAGCAATATCAGGTCCTGATGAGGGACCAGAAAGAACGCCAAATACATTTCCAACTATAATCTCATGGATATGATAATAAATGGAGCACGAATTACTACCACATACGCACTTCCTCAGCATGTAGTTAACTGAGGATTTGAATTGCAGCTTGCTCCTTGCTAGTTTTCTAGATGCCAAACGTCACAAGAAGTAGTTACATATATTGATATCATATCATAAATACAACTATGTATCTGAAAACATATAAATATTTCATATAAACATTTCAATAATAATTTCTGCAAATTTTGCAAAGAAATAAATGGGGTATTTTACAACTGATTAAAAGTACATTACTCTACATTTTTATACAGCCGTGCGCCACCCCTAAATATGATTTAATTGCTTTAAAAAATGGCATGCTACGTTTTCTCATCATAAAGAACAAAATTCGACCTTCCGAAGTCTGAAGTTAAAAAAATAATGTTTGTCCTTATATGCTGATAGCCAGCCTATATATATATATATATATATATATATATATATATATATATATATATATATATATATATATATATATATATAGTGAAGATTGAAAGGATCGGCCAAACATTTCGATCATTTTCCATCGTATGTCACGATCGGACATAAATTGTTGAATAATGTTTACTTTTGAGGTTGTCATTTCATCCATTTTTAGACTGTCATCCTCATATATATATATATATATATATATATATATATATATTACCCATATACAAGAAGGGAGATGCCAAGAGATGCTAGAATTATCGACCCATCAGCTATCGCACTCTTTTAAAGTTCTCGCCAAAATAATTCAAGATAGGATAAAGAGAAGAGAAGATGAAGTGATCTCGGAAGAACAGGCAGGTTTCAGAGTAGGTAGAGGCACAGTTGACCATATATTCACTTTCTCGCAGATTATCGAGAAGATGTGGGAAAAAGGAAGAGATGTGTTCTGTGTGTTTATTGATTTTAAGCAGGCTTTCGATTCGGTATGGAGAAAAGGTATGATGAAAGTGCTGGAATGTTGGGGAATAGAACAAAGCATAATTGACACAGTTTATACGAACACACAACAGCAAGAGTAAGGAAAGACCAGATCTTAACGGAGCGATTCAGAACAACGGGCGAAGTGATACAAGGGTGCCCGATGTCCCCCCACCTCTTCAACATGTTTATAGAATGGGTGATGGCGATGGCACTGGAAAATTGCCATACAGGTGATAAGATCGGTGGGGTGGAAATAAACTTGAGATATGCGGATGATATAGTTCTACTAGCAGAATCAAAAGAAGATCTCCAGAGAATGGTCTCATTGACAGTGCTGATTGGACGCCTGAGAGAAGTTTTAGACATACGGCTGGGCGGAGAAAAAATAGAACAGATGGATGAGTTTAAGTACTTGGGAGTACACTTTACTACATACGGAGGCACAGAGAGGACAGTTCAAGAGAGAATATCATTGGGACGAAGATCATTTGAAAGACTAAACAAAATCTGGAAAGACAGGAACATCTCATTAAGTCTGAAAATCAGACTATTAAGAGCAATAGTCATTCCTACGGTATTATACGGTGCAGAGTGTTGGACGCTGAAGAAGAGAGAGGAAAAGAAACTGCTGGCATTTGAAATGAAATGTTTAAGAAGGATATGTAATGTGCAGTGGAGAACAGAGTAACCAACGAAAGAGTGAGAGAAATGAATAATGTCAGAGAATCGATATTGGACCGGGTAAGAGATGCACAGAGGAGGTGGTTTGGGCATGTACAAAGGATAGACCGGGAAAGATGGCCGAAGATGGTGCTGCATGGACGAGTTGAGGGCACTCGACTGAGGGGACGGCCGAGGGAAACGTGGCTTAGACGTTTCCGCAGAGCAAACGAGGAGCGGACCGTGCAGCAGCTGACTCACATGGCGTCGGACAGAGGGACGTGGAGAGGATGGATTCATCGAATGGGACCGAACCCGGAGAACTCGGACGGAACTTAAGTTATATATATATATATATATAATATATATATATATATATATATATATATATATATATATATATATATATTTGTGTGTGTGGTGTGGGAAAAAAGACCCACTAAGGTATTTGAAAGAATTAATTGTGAATGAAAAAGATTCGCTGTACGTTTCGGTTCTCTACATTGGTCCCTCCTCACTTAGAGCTGAAAAACACTAAAAACGTTAAACAGATAGTAAAGGAAAACAACTGTAAAAGTATTCTGTATAGTTTAGACTTTAGATATGGGTTGGCTAAGAACGTTCCAGTTTTACTGTATTAACAATTGAGAATGGTATCGAGACAATCCCTTTCCTAATAAAATGAACGTTGCATAATAGCGTGTAGCGTCATTGGGCAAAGTGTAACGGATCAAGAGGCACATTTCAGGTTTTGTACAATTGACCTCCCTAAATTCAAAAATGAAAACAAAATTTTTTTGTGACAAGTGCAACACCTCCTTTTTCGCATGTGAAAATCGTGAAAATTGCTAGTTACCCATAGCTTTTGAACACTTGCTTTCCTAGGGTTTGAGTTATTATTTGACCCCTTACAATGTAGTTTTTCAGGAAAAATAGAAAAATTTATTTTGGAATAAACATATACGCTGTAGTAGGTAGGTAGGTAGACTAGATAGTTTTATTTAGTAAATGATACATTAAAATCTTGTTTAGTTTTGAATGACGGCATAAAGTCACGGGATTTAAGTACTGCTCTAATGTAACCATCTCTTGAATCCTTTCCATACACTGCCCCAGACGCTTCAGTTACCATCCTAACACAGCGTTCTACACCTTGGGAGTGACATGGTATCCGGACAACAAGGGGCTCTTCAGTGATCTTATCGAGTTGTTCGACAGAGAACTGCTTCGTGAGTGGTGGTTCCATTGTGCACTCCTCCACTGGTGGAAGTAAATCCTTCAAATTCTGAGCACTTTGTTTGATCTTTGGTGGCCGAAATTCTCTGATTTGCTGTTGAGCAGGTTTGGGAGCTCGTCGAATGGTCTTGATTACATCGATGGCCAATTTCCGGTTTGGTTGATCTGCATCTGCAAGCATTGCCAGTAGAACATTTTCAGGGTGAGCCCAATATGCATTTCTTGGATCACAGGCCATGTGACAGTCTTGCTAGCTGGTGGCAGTAATCGTAGCAGCTTGATTTGCTCCAGGAAATGTTTTGGGCCATCTGTACACCTTGGAGTTCATTTAAATGCAGACTACAGATGAACCAGTGCAAAGGGCGACCCAGGCGGGACTCTAGCAGGTGTATTGCTCCACTTCTGTGCCATGTGTTTGGCTGTGCTGTCGGCTCCCACTGCAATTATCTTGTCTGCAATACCCATTTCTTCAATCGCATTTTGAAGTCTATCCGCAATGACAGTGCCAGTTCCTCGTTCCAGTGTCAGATGGCTTAGATAGAAGGTTCCAGGCTCTCCGACCAGCACATAGTGGTCCTCAACTTTCTTTGTGCTGTACCATTTGTTCCCCTTTTCTCTTTGACAAGTGTCATGTCTTTCCGCCCATCAAAAAATAAAGCAGTGACTTCCACATCGTGGTAAGTTACTGCTTCCTTCAGATCCCTCCGTACCTTCTGCCGTGCTCTCCATATTTTGTGGTGGTCAATTACGTTTATCTGATCATCAGAAATAATGATGCCATAGTCAACCAATGTTGCAGTGCTGATAGCTGCAGCAGCCCTGTTCGATACACCATACCGGTCAGCTTCCAAAGCAACAGTGGGAATCGGTGTGATGTTCCTGTCCTCCTGAGCACTATCACCCATCCACTCATCACCAACACTTTCACCACTGGAGTCTGCTTCTGCTTGAACTGATTCGACCACATCTGCAGAGGATGCCACCTCTTGCCGTTCCGTTTTTCTTCTATTCCTTTCTTCTTGTCTTTCTTGCATCCGATCCTCTCTTGACTTACTTCTCTCCATCATCTGAGTCACATTCGTATCCACCCGACTGATCTGCATGATCCGCGTGGTTCTCTGGTCGATCAGAAAGGCATGCTCTCGTCGTGGAACTTTCATTTCTTTTTCACAGTGGCATGCAGACAGATCATCGCATTGGCAGACAGCTATGTCAAGCAATTGATTCAGGCTTTCCTCGAACTTCTTGTTTTTGTGGCCTGCTTGCCTTGCTTCGATGCTTGTGAGCCTTTTTCCATCAATCGGAGCAGCTTGGTCTTCACATTCTTGATTGGCTGTGATGGAATGTTAGAACGATTCCAAAGGTCAACTAGTGTTTGTCATACCTCCGGAAGAATCTCCCTGTTGCTGGTGTACTTGTTCTCCTTCAAGTAGAGGAAATGCCTCGCAACTTGTATACGGGTTGGAAGTTCAGACAGAGGAAGCTTGATAGTGGAGAACCAAAGACAATGTGGCTGGCAGATCCCCGTGTTCTTTGCGTGCTCAATGTACCAGCAAAACTCAACAAGTATCACACAGGAACACTGAAACAAAAACACAAACGTATAAATAAAAAATATATATGATTATGAGTATATATATATATATAGGCTTGGTTATTGAAACAATAAGTTTACCAATATATATATAAAAATATACTGCACACACATACTGTATGTATTATGTATATAAATATCCATAGGTGTATATATATATACCCTAAGACATATAACAAACTTATAAACAATGTAAAACACAACAAAACAAAGAAATGTGTATAATGTATATATCACAAAACGCACCTTTCGTTAGTACCTTGGGGTTTTTGAACACCCATCCACAGAAAAAACACTCGTTTCTCTCAAGCGAGCTAGCGTAGAACTAAGAAATTCCAGGGGATGACTCACTGAGAATAATTATAAAGCTGCCAGAAGTACCATGTCAGTCAGTGTTGCCAACTGTAATTAACAAGAATTTGTACTTTTTACATGCGAAAAAAGCGGTGTTCTGCTTGTTGCAGAAAATTTTTGATTTCTTTTCTGAAATCAGCAAGGTTGATTGTACAAAAGCTGAAATGTGCCTCCAGATCGCTCATGACGCTACACGCTATGGTGGATGGTGGACCGCAGATAATATTTTATCTGTTTCAGTTTGACTATGATAATCTCTATAAAATGTATGTTCATTAATTATATTTCCTCTCTGTTATTTAATCAATTGCTTTATTAATATTTTTAGATTTTATCCCCCCCCCCTCTTTCCGGGCCCAGGGGATTTATCCCTGCTTCCCCGCCCTTTCGGCGGCCCTGTATGTGAAATAGGACTTAAAGTGGGTTGTGCTTATATGTGAAATAGGACTTAAATGGGTTGCGTCTATATGTGAAATAGGACTCAGAATGTTTGTGTTAGGTGGGTGTAGGTTTGAGTTCGTGCAATTGCTTTAGGGCTGTGTGATGTTAAAGTTGTGAGTTTAATTTTGTGATATTAAAGTTGTAAGTTTAATTTTGTGATGTTTATGAGTAAGTTAAATTGCTGAAATAAATTTTTTAACATACACCACAGGTTAAATTAAAAATTTACAAAGTGGTTTTAATTATGATAGGCCTTGAGTTTAAAGAGTAAGGCCTACTTTAAGAGGTAGGCTTCTAGTATGTCTAAACTGTAAATTGTAGTGTTTGAAGTAGGCCTACGTGTACGAGTATGTTACGCCTATTAATTAAAGTCAAGTAAAGTGGGCCTACTAAATAGGCATATGATGTGGTGCCTACTAAGTAGGATTAGGGATGAAGTGGGCCTATTTTGTATAGGACCTAAAGTGAGTTAAACCTGTTAAATGAGGCTTTGTTTTGAGTTTAAAGAGTATGGCCTACTAAATAGACTTAGGGTAAAGCGGGCCTACTAAATAGGTCAAGGGTGAAGTTGGCCTATTTTGTATACGACCTAAAGTGAGTTAAGCCTAGTAAATGAATGAGGCTTTGTTTACGGTTATCATCGGCCTTAGCTTTCACCAATTGTTATGTTACATACGGTAAGGTAGAGTTAGGGTTAGGCCTAACTAGCTAAGCCTAGCCTCTGTTTGTGTTAGTGTAAATTTTAGAGGGGTCAGATCCCCACATATGGGCCACCATATAAAAAAAACTATATAGGGTTATGGTTGAATGCCGTCAACCTCATCCGATGGAAATTTCCAGCAGATCTTGATGCTCAGTTGACGGCAAAAACCCTACGTCTTTTCGTTAAGAAGTTGTGTTTGTGGAGGTCTTCAAAAAAATTTGTTAAGTAGTGCTTTTGGTTAACATTTAATTTATATGCCTTCGATATTTAGCGCTGCCTAATGATAAAAAAGGAAATTACCATACTTTATTATTTCGTGCCCCTCTTTCGATGTAGGCGATGGGGTTGCGAAAGGAGTTTAATATAGGCAATTCACTATACTTAAATACCTGAAGGAATAGGCCTATCCTCTTGAAATATTAGTTTTATAGTACAGTATTAGGTATTCACTCAGAACTTATAGGAAGATTAAGCACGTCTTCCTTGCCTAAAAGCATCGCTCGTAACTAGGCAGCTCTGGCTGCTAATATAAATTCCTTTGTCTTAAATTTTCGCTTACTTGACAAGGTCCCCAGACGTCTAATTTTTGTCTCTTGAGGTAATTTTCATGAGTCAGCGATGGAAAATTTTTATACGAAATAATGTTTTTCTTGTTGTTATGCAGGCCCAATGCCTACATATTGGGTTCTATGTATGGCAATTATTTCCATTCCCAATAGGCTTTGTCGCCAGTCCCGAGGCAATTTTGTAGTTATTTAATTCAATAAAGTAATAATTTGTATTTAATTAAGAAATAAAGATACCACATACGATACCATATTGTAGGCGTGTATAGTTTTTCCATAGTTTTTGTGGTTCGGATCCTACGTAAAATTGTAGATCCCCTCCGCTACCACGGAGGACATGCGCAATACACAATTACAAACACGGTTAGGTAGACCAGCCATGAGTGGATCCTACGGTCTTTGTTGGTCTGAAACATTATAACAATTATAAGGTTTTAATAGTTTGTTAACATTTGACCAATTATAATATTTATATCAATTATCTGTAGAATGCATAGCTATTGAATTTAATATTTATACATAATGTCTGTTATCGACTAGACGCAAAATTGTAGCAGTAAATGGTGTTTTTTTTTTTTTTAGATTAAATTAGAAATTTATTCTCGGTAATTATTATTAGAAAAATATAGATTTAATTAATAATTGATTAATAATATTTGTACGCATCATAATGGTGAATACCAACTTGAAAAAATTATAAGCAATGAAAAGTGCTTAGAAGTAATATTTCTAGAAAAATATATTGAACTCTGATTCATTCGATAATAGTCGGTTGTTTGGATCATATACTCTTGTTTTTTTATTATTATTATTATTATTATTATAGGTCAGAGTTACTTTTCAGAAGGGTTTTGCACCATTAATATTTGTAGAAATTTATGGTTAACTTTTAGTTTGGAATTTAATATACAATTTTTTTTTGTGATAATCATAAGTTTTCTTAAATCTCTTTTAGATAAGAGTTTTCTTTTCTTCCTCACAATGACAAAAGATGTGAAATATTTTTTGTTTATTGTTATTATATTTTGTTTAATTTGAGATGCAGAAGGTAATCAATGACTTAGAAGAACTGCATGACGCATTTTGGAAGCTTTCCGCAGAATTTGTGGATACAAATTATAACAGCATGTTTGGGTAAAAAAACTGTTCTCTAAGAATTTTTTTTTATAAAAATGCTTTAGTCATGGTTCATTGAGTGAATGAAAACGGTGACGACGCGGGAACACTTAACTATAATTCGTCGATTCGATTAGTTTTAAATACAAATGCTTAAATATATAGTTTAATTTTACGTAGAAGAAATATTCATATTTAAGAATATTGTAAATATTCGTTATTAGTTTTGAACATTTTAAAGTTACACGGTCGAAAGTACTTCTAAAATAACTAATTGTTTTAGGGAAATAGACAGCTATCGCCCTCCGGATTTTTTTTTCACTACTTCATTTTTTTTTATTGGTGTAGATTTAAAATTATATTATATGAAGCCCTCATAGGAAGAAGTGGCTAAGCGACAAAAGTATGGCATATCACATATAACTCATATATATGGCATATCGCTGGATGGTACAATCGTAACCACCAATAACAGGACTCTCACATTTAATAAAAATATGTCTGTCTTAATGAACTCTTGCATCATGTAGTAACGTGTCTGTTTTCCAGAAACTGAATATCTCTGACGTCACGAACAACGCATCTGCTCATGAACCTTACAGGATCTCACGGAATACCACATTCCGAGTGCATTCATCTAATGCGAGGATCTTAATCGCATCCGGAGAGCCAACTCTCGAAAATGCGACATACAACTGTCCGTGTGTAAACACTGGTGTCGGCAGGTAAACACCAACATACTTTTTTGTCTGCCCTTGACACTTATTAATTGTCATTGCAAAGGCAACCCGAATCGGGAACTGCAATCGACGCATTCGGAATCCCACACCACTTTCTGCCTGAGTGATTGTTGGGACCCGCGGCAAAAAGAATCGTTCACCCCGTTTGGGGCCGCTGATTATTAGCAATTCTAAAACGTTACGACTCATCTGTTTTACAACGAAAAATCGTCTCGTTTACAATAGCCGGTGGGTTCAAGTTACGCAAAATCATAACAGGCACCCGAAGTTTCAAATGAATCTTATGCTGTGGCAGTCCAGACTGTTCGATACGATTCAACACTTCTGTTGGAAGTGGGACAGCGTCTGAATCTGCCATCGTATCAACACTGCAGTACGTTTGAAGCTCACCATCAACTCCAACGTACTGTCATTGATTGTCGTCACATCAGCGTTCAATACTGTCAAAATCGCTCGATTTCGCAACCATTCAACATCAGACAGACGTTCGTTGATATTCGACGTAAAAACGTTATCAATCAACTCGTCAATTGACGTCACCGTACTATGCAACATCTGTGGGATTCTTACAGAATCTCCATACACACCGACATTTGAAACAACTGGCAAACGTCCTCCACCAACCTGAAGCAAGAGTTCATTAAACTCGCTTGCAGATTCGCTTCCGTCATTCTGAACACGCATGTTAGTGCCCAGTCGGTAAACTGTCACGTACGACCACAAATTGGACGATTTCAGAGTTGCATCAATCACTTCTGCACGTCCACTGTTCGGCTTCACTGGGAGAATTTGTCGCCAGTCACCTGAGAAAATTGTCAATACTCCACCAAACGGTTGATCTGTACAAATCAAATCTTTCAACAAACAGTCGACAGCCTCAACAGCGCGACGATCAGCCATGCAGATCTCATCCCAAACGATGAGTTTGCAAGAACGCAGTGCATTTGCGATTACAGTTCGCTTACCAATTCCACATGCATTACTTCAACGCCAAAGACACTAGTTGGTACCTGCACAACCAAAACAACACCAGAGGTGCCAACATAGCCACACAACTAAACAGCCTCTTCATTCTTAACAATACAGAACATACACACATACCACATCAAGCAGGATACTCAAACTCCTCCCCAGACATAACGTTCTGTCCCCCTCACTAGCAACACATACACAATGGAGGACAGAAAAACAACTGTCATCAGACCACCTGCCCATCATCATTACAACACATTCTACACTCTGCCCCAACAGCCTTAGGCACACTTACAGAAATTACAAGAAAGCTGATTGGGAACAGTTCAAAATACAGACTGAGGAACAATTCACCACATTAAACAGCATACCCATCATAAACATCAACACAACACTCAAGACATTTAATCAGATCATCAATAATGCAAACAAATACATACCCAAGGACAACATTAGGAAATACAACCCAAATTACACTAGAGAAATAGCCCACCTCATAAGGCAACGTGACAACCTCAAATATAACATACAAACATCACACACAGAAGCCATAAAACAGCAGATACAACAGCTCAACACAGAAATAAACAACAAACTCAAAGAAAAACAAACAGAAACATTCAGGGAATTCATAACAACACTAAACCACTCCACAGATACATTCCAGGCTATACAAGACTATAAACAGCATTACCCACTCTAACAGCGGCATTCACACCTCACACGCGGCTATCTGTCGCAGCCAAAATAATATCCCAACATACACACAACAAGCTAACATTCTAGTTAATCACTACGCAAAGATAAGTCACTTAAACAAAGACAACAACCAGAAACACGCAGACAAACAAACAGCCAGACACAAGAAAACCTACAGACTCGACACGACCCTTACACCCTTCGGTACAGACCAGACCACCAACATCAAAAACATTAAGAATTCGAAGGCTACTGGACCAGACAACATATCTAACATACACCTTAAACACTTGGGCCCACAAGGAATACTAGCTCTCACAAATATCAGCATATATTCATACCAACACTGTATTATTCCTGACATATGGAAACAAGGTAAAATTATTACACTACTCAAACCAAACAAAAATCCAACAGAACCAGCTTTCTATAGACCCATTACTTTACTATGCACACCTTCTAAAGTAACAGAAAGACTAATCTTACAAATCACCAACCCATACATTCCACTATCGCCTACTCAACACGGATTCAGACCTCAACACTCAACCACGACATT
This sequence comes from Bathynomus jamesi, assembly GCA_023014485.1. Classification (NCBI taxonomy): domain Eukaryota; kingdom Metazoa; phylum Arthropoda; class Malacostraca; order Isopoda; family Cirolanidae; genus Bathynomus; species Bathynomus jamesi. Next base: position 1,008,980 of record JAJOZX010001050.1, read on the forward strand.
ACTCACTAACCTCACGCAGCACATCATGGATGGCATCAACTCCAGACGACCAGCTCAACGTACACTATTAGCAACAATAGACTTTAGTAAAGCATTTGATGCTATCCCACGCTTCCCTCTCATAAACAAAATACTCAACACAAACATGCACAATAACACCAAAAGGTGGCTGAGCAACTATCTTTCAGGAAGATACTCACATGTCACATTTAATGGCAAGTCATCCAAAAACAAGTTTTTTCCGAACGGGTCCCTCAAGGCTCTGTTCTCTCACCGACACTTCAACTTATACATGCATGACATTCCAACACCCATAGATAACAAGCTTACCTTATCATCATATGCAGATGACATCACTCTAACATCCACCCACAACAACATCGACACCGCTACAAATAACCTACAAACATACATAAACAGTATACAGGACTGGCTCACACACAATAGACTCAAAGTAGCGCCCACAAAATCAACCATCACCTTGCTTACAAGCAACACAAAAGAACACCAGGTAATTCCACAACTTACACTAAACAACATCAACATTCCACACACTCACAGGACCAAAATACTTGGAGTCACATACAACACATTATTATCTTTTGCAAACCACATTCAGGACATTAAAAACAAATGTACGTCAAGACTTAACACGCTTAGGGTACTAACAGGCACAGACTTTGGACACCAGCAGGAAACAACATCACTCATATACAAACAATATATTCGCTCAGTTATGGACTATGCTAGCTCATGCTGGGCACCCATTATCTCAAACACACATAAACACCTTACAGACAATACTAAACAACGTACTTCGTATCATTACAGGATGCACTCAAACAACACCAATAGAACACCTGCACACAGAAACAAAAATACTGAAAGTTAGGGAACATTTAGAAATGAGGGGAACACAATTCATGGCAGCAGCGACAACTAACCCACAACACCCTTGCCACTACATGTACAATCATGCACCGACACCTCGCACCATTAAGGTAACACCAGAGAGACATTATAACCAAATATTCCATTCCATACCACGCCCCACGACATCACACAGTACAGAAAACACATACACACACACCTAACCCACAAAGCACTGACACGACTCGGTCCGAATGCGGTCCTAGGTGCGAAGCCGCCACCCATTAACAGGTCAGAGATCAGCCTGAGCAGATCGGATCTAGTTAACTTAGCACGATTCCGATGTGGCCATCAACCCAACTTACGGACATATAAACACAGACTAGACAACTCCATAGACGACACCTGCCACCTGTGCCAGTACACACCACAAACAACTGAACACATTATGACAGACTGTACCGTTCTAGCACAACAACGAATACAACACAACATCACTAGTGCGCTGAACCTCTGGTCCACTCCGGAGAGGGCGATCGGTTACCTGCGTGCCGCCGGCTTGCTCGATCAGGGTGGGCTGATCGGCTAAACAACAACATGCATTACCCGATGGATGCAGATTCAGCGGAATCTTGAACTGGAAGTGCGCTGTCTTGCCATTACGCAACAAACATGCTGCGATTCCAGTCGTTGCGACAGCCACACTCGTACCACCCATCATCTGCACCTTATCTAAAATTAGATTTTCGAGGAAGGTCTTTTCACAACCACTCGGTGCCTCAATGAACATCAGTCCACCTTCGTTTTCATTCAGACGACTTACTACCTCCTCGTAGATTTGTCGCTGATCGACAGTCAGTTGGCTTCGCGTCTTAGAACGTCTTCTTCATCAACCACTGGCTGAGAAGACACTTCTTCAGCTGTCGTTACAACTACAGCCGGCAAACCGTACGACTCGACAGTTCGACCATTTATTCCGCTAACAATCGCCTGAATACGACTAAGCGCCTTGTTATACGCGTTAAGTAACGCGGGCTCGTCAACCATATCGACATTCGTTCCTGTCTGACGATACAGTATATCTTCAGACATCTTGTCACGGAAACTCGTCCACAGATCAACTTGATTGCATGAATCGTCTCCTTCGCACAGAATGAGCGCAAACAGATGACGGATCTGATGCGGGAATGATGTCTCCGCAGCTTCAGTCATTGCGAGTTTCCAGTGCTGTCCGTTATCTACTAAATCCAACTGCAAACACGCATCCTTGTAGCTGTCCAGCACAACGCCATTTACAGTCTTTAGCGATTCAAACGAAGTTGCGCCTTTCACGTGCAACAGAAGAAGTCGTAGAAAGTACATACTTCCAGCTCGAGGGCTGACAGTATACATACGACTTAGTGTGTCGGTTGCAAATCGAATGCTATACTGCGAGTGTTCAACTCTCGTACCTCGTTTTCGAGTTCCCAGCAACTTGTTCCTGCTTGTCACGTATAGTACCGTGGAATCTCAGTGTACAGCAACGTTCGGGCAAACTCGTCCGACTCATCGAGTCACTAACGTCGCGCAGAACAGCATCCAATGACTGATGACCTTGAAACATAATGCGACGTTCATCGCTGTCCAAATGTACATCAAGCTCGATCACAGCCGACTTGTGGTCGTGTATCGGCAATGCTTTCAGACGCCACGCCGCTTCGTTTGAACCGAGATATCGGAACTGCAGATGCGTGCTAATCTCGTCAATTGCTTCACCTTCGCCTTCGATATACAGAATAATCTGGTCCGTTCCTGTGTTAACGTACTTGACAACGTATTTAATACACAATGGGACACTGTATATTAAGCTACATTCGACGAGTGCTAGGAATTTCAAATTCATTAGCTATCCTTTATTCCCAGCCACTTCAACACAAATCAGCGAGAAATTGCCCACTGTATAAGTGTTATTTTTTATTTTATTGGGTTCAGAATCCCAGCTGAGCCCTGAACGGCCAAGCTCTGAAGGGCAAGTTCAACTAAAACCTACGGATGAGGTCCTATTAGGTCCTACCTCAGGGTGGCTGACTCGATGTGGGCCTACCTTAGGCCTAAGTTGCATAAAATTAAGATTAAAAACAAAAGGGACACTATTTATGGTCTTCTTTCTAAACCTTGCAACAACACACAACCTGCACCATTGCACGATGCAACAATCTTGTATCTAAACAAGTAGTATGACCGAAAAAGATTAGAGTGCAATGCAATTGCAAATGTTGATCAATGTTGAAAATGGGGGAGGGGGATGTTGCAAGAGGTTATGCAACAAATGGAGGGAGGGGATTATGCAACAAGGGGGAGGGGGTTATCCCCCAAGCTGCAATGAAGGGGAACTCCCCAGATTGCTGGGGGGAGTTCCCCTAACCTCTTTGGGGGAGAAAGTGGGACGGCCTCACCCCCAAATGGAAACCTAACCTAAGCCCTGACCTAAGAAGGATAGAGGGTGTTCGCCTGGCTCCTGCCAGACGCATAATGAGAGTTCATCCGAGCGCCCGCTGTCTTATAAGGTCCTAATCAGCCAGTTGGCATAATCCGCCAGTTAGCCTAGAAGGCTTCTTAGAAGGCGTAAATGGCTTCTTCACGTGTACATTATTAGGGTTGAGTTGCCAGATTGCGCTATTTATTTAATTAAAGCATATATTCTTGACAGTTAACTTTCCGCCAGTTGGCATTATCCGGCAGTTCGCTTAATCCGCCAGTTGGCTTAACCCGCTAGTTGACGTAGAAAACCTAGAAGGCAGGTGTGTATATATTAATTAACTTTTCAGCTGCCAGATTGCGCTATTCAGATATTCTTGACAGTTGGCTTAGAAATCCATCAATCGGTTTAGAAGGCCTAACCAGCCATTTTGTATACATATAATTAAATAATAATATCGTTTATATATACAACCAAAAGAATTAAGTAAAACACAATTACATCATTCTGTTTATTTAGACGAATTATTGGAATCAATTTCACGAAATATATAGAAAATAAATACACAACGCATAGCGGCAATTGAAATAATTTTCCAAGTCGTAACGACAGCTGCTCATTATATAGCGGTACAATTCTTCAGGGTGAACAGTGTAGGCGAGCTCTGCCCTGTACCGCTCAAGTCCTTTGTACCAAAGTTCATGATATTTCGAAGGGTCTAAACCTTTTAAATAAGCATCCAGCTCTAGACCATTCTCGCCTTGTTCACTCCTACATTCGATAAACCTGTCGAGCAGAACGGTGTATGCGTGTTCAAGAACCGTGTCAAAATAAATCATATCCGTAACTTAAATAAATGACATTACGTTTACCAGAGTTTGCTTGTCTACAAATCGTTTCAAGTACATAGTTAATGGCACCAGTTTCACGCCTGAACACGCGCAATGACTTCGTCACGGACACATCGTACGCGGAATTGAGAATGCTTCTCAAAGGAAGTTCCATCGTATTCGAGGAGTGCACGTCCAGTCGGTTCAAGCTCTGAGATGACTATGAGCCACGGCTGGGCGGATCGGCTCGACGGGGGAGCGAGTCATACCATAAGCTGTTGAATCGTGTACGGATTTGTTCTAGCATGAATCATACGAGTACTCGCGGCCATTATACCGGGCAATTTTCCGACACATGGGGTACTTTCAGTTTTAATGTTTTATGCGCACTAGACGTTCTCCAAACATTAACAATCCGGTGCACTATTGGAGAGAAACGTGACCGTATTTATCCTTTTTGTTTAACAATCGATACTCGTCTCTAAATTCTATTAAAAACTCACACAGCAGTGCGAACCTCATGATATATATGAATGTAGTGGTAAAAGTACTTTAGCTTGTCCATGATAACAAGGTTCACATTCTCAGCCGCAGGGTACGCGTACTCGGTATGATACAGTATGACATAATACCGCCTGTCACACCACTCATCAACAAGACTCATTATCCATATCCGTTGCTTCTCTTCTGCACGCGTTGTTTCTTTCACTTCACGGTATATGTACGCTTTTATACAGTTTATCCCTACAATTTAGTCCATTACGTCGTTTGTGCCGCGAACTCCGGCAATACTCTCGCCAGAATATCCACAGAGTATTTGAACATATTGTTCCTTCGCGCGATTCAATGTAGCCTTAAAAGTCTCAAAGGAAGGTGGGGTAGGTCGTCTTTCAGTATTCACCATATCTTCCGACTTTACCGCATACCACTTCATAAACGTTGAACACTCAAAGTTAACGACTCGTCGGTTCGCATGGTTAAGCGTGGTACCCTTAGCCTTCACGATATATTTCATATCCTTCCCCACCCTCACCCGTACCACATACGTTTTTGGTCCTGTTGATACAAATGAGTTAGCGTATGCACCATCACCATACTCATCCTTGATCTTGTCAGTTAACTCTCCGAGGAATTCCCCAATAGGAAGCATCTATTCACCCTCCCTCTCTGTGAATATTACGCTATCTGTGTCAGCGTACAGCACCCTCCGCCCAAGAGAGTGCAGTAGTCCCCAAAGCTTGATGCGGGCGTAGGCCGTTGTGAAGCTGGCTACAGGTGTGTTTGTAACCCGTGAGGTATTTGTGGCCAGTTCGGTGATGTTGTACTTTATTATGTAAGTATTATCTACATTCACGATCTCCATAACCTCTTTATCGGGAGCGTTGGCATAATCCCAGACTTCACTATAACTTTGTGCCAAATGAACGTTCCCTTTGCCAGTATTCTGTGCAAATTTTCCCCAAAGACTGTTTAGACACAACTTTGCACTGAAGCGCTTGCCAGGATTCTTAACATTTTGGGAACGGTCAAGCTGTATACCTTCACGAGCACGGTAACGCTGAATATAAGCCGATTTTTCATCCTCGGTATCAACTCCTCGCGGATACCCTGATGCTTCTATCTTATCCTTCAAAAAAGCGTTTATATATGGCGTGAAAAGGGTGGGTAGCTTCTGAAACCTCCCTACCTCATGTATCTTCAATATTCTGTAGCCATGGCGAACGGCTAGGTCCAGCTCAAGGCTGGTATATACACCTCTAATCTTACGCTGATTGGTTGTATGGTTACAATCCCCGTTCTTCTCCTCTGCGTACTTCACGCACAGGGGAAACATGAGCTTTTGGTCTATAACGACGGGTAAGATCGGCACCCATAAATCGCGAGGGGGAAGCACGTCTACGAAAGACAGTCCAAAGTAGTGGTCACTCAAGTTAGCTGAGAACTCCTCGATGGGTGGCATGGCGGGGCCCACCAGTTTTTAAAGCACACCTACGGGGTACGGATTGTTCTTCATCACGTCGGGATATAAAGAACAGAAGTTGTAGTAATGGAGTTTCACGCCCTCCGTAGGCGGAAAGTATAGCTTGAATAGGTTTGTACGCCCTCCAAACAAGCTGTCACTGCATTTGGGGGGTCCAACACCATTGAACGTTTGATGGCCTTTATTTCTTCACGGTACTTGCCATTTGTTTCCACCCGTGCATCATACTCATGCTCCCAAACGATCTTGTGAGTGAACTGGGAGCCTATAAGTTGATCGCGGTTATGGGTCCCTGCGAGGCTGTCGCCAGGAGATCTTCCATGGAGGTCCCCTGTGACGGCACACTCAGGGCGGGGGCATCCATGCCACCAGCAGCCGTTAAAGGCGTACACAGTCTTCTCACCAGTGGTTAGATCTTCACTTAGACCATGAACCAAAAAAACACGACCAATGACCTTAATGGGTACTTCCCCCGTGTTGCGGGCGTGTTTTATGTATACCCCGGTCTGTTGCTGTAGGTGTATGAGCCAGTAAATAGCTTTGTGCTCATAACTACGGGGATTGTTTCTGTGAATGACGGCTAAGGTGTCTTTAGGCATGAAGTTATTCTTGAACACCGTTAAACATAATGAGGCGATCGTGGTTGCGACTTGCAGCGGATTGCATTTGAAACGGGATATGTACATCCTTCTAAAGGACTGGAAACATACTCAAAGCAAGCGCACATCATTCACGCAATAACGTTCACATTCATCAGCTATATTGTATGGACTAGCTTCATTAAAACTGTTGTAGTATCGGTCAAAATCTTCACGCTCACTATCACTCTTGCTGGTGTAGTTAAAGTAATGTTTGGGGAAAGCAGTCCTACGTAGTTTAAAGTTTCGTTAGTGAGGAAAGTGTAAGGGAAATACCCTTTTGAAACTTCAGCGGCTACGCCCATGACCTTGGGTAGCTTGGCTAATTTACAAGGTGTGAACAGCAGGGTGACTTTAAACTGAAAATTACCTCTTATCTGCATTTGTATTAGTTTGTTGCCTCTTTTCAAGGGGTCGCCTGTAAATATCTCTGATGACTCGTGTTCAAGCAACTCCTTATAAAGGAACTGTGTGTCAAATTTTGCTCCGTTATGAACAAGAATATACACAGTCATTTTTTTAACTTGTCCGCTAACTTGACAATATAGGATACAAAGAGTTTCACAGAACCGTCGTGTGCAATCGTTTTAAAACGTTTGTCCGTTTACCACATTTTTGACACTCATCACACTCGACATCCATGCACTCATCACAGATAGTCTGACTTACGAGTAAATGTGGAATAACCTCTTTGGTTTCAGCGTTCGTGTAAGTTTCTAGATCGTAGTATACGGTTATACAAGGACTATTTTAAGGCTTAGCATCTTTCAGATAACAAACATGCTTCACTCCATCCGCCTTATATTTTTCATGACATGTAGAACAGTGAATTTCATCGCATTTATGTACAAACTTACCCCAATTATCCATCATTTGAAACATGCCACATTCACAGATTCTCATTTTCCTGCAAGTGCTAGTTCATTTATGGAGCTCAAAGCATTTATTATTGAAAAATGTACGTCTACACACATTACATTCCCTCTTCTCAGCTTCAACCACACGACTTTCACATTTGGGGCTTTTACATTGCTCACATACCATGTAGCATTCCTTACAATGTTTCACTATATCATCCGCAAACTCGAGACATCCCTCACACAAATCATGATGCCTTCCATATTTTCGACTTTTATCATAACTAGCGTAGAGTCCTTATATTACGGATGGGGAGATACGATGTTCCTGACAATCCTAAAATAAGTAGAGGTTTTGTACGATCTCTCACGCAGCTTTTAAAAACATACACAATCCTACGACGATCATCCATTCCAAATACAACCATACGAACATTCATTTCCTGCTCGACCTTTCTCAGCTCTTCAGGACCCATATTACTCAAACTCAAGCTTACAATCTGAAGCCAGTTTACGGTACGCTGCACAACCGTAGACAGCCAGATATTATACGCGATTGTATTTAATACAGTGAAATATGAGCTAAGACTATTGCTTTTAAGCCGCAACCACGATCGACGTTTAAATGCTTTCTGTAAATAGATTGAGAATTGAAATTAAGAGTATAAGGTGTGGCACTATGACCCGCAACCAGGAATACTCTGTCAATATCTACCATGAAGTTGTCCATATTGAAGGCTGTACTACTTTGAGAGGCCTGCATTATACGGCCCATGATATATTCTATGTCTACAGCTGCCAAACGTCTGAACGGTATTACTATCCAAAAATCAGGGCAGGGGTGGGGGTAGCTGTACGCACCAACTCGAATGTTATACCTTCCTCCACAGCACGAGAAGCTGCTGCTGCTGATGTGGAGGAAGTACTCGGAATTGAACAGGAATAATGGGTATATTTGGGAAGGTACTATTGTGGGGTTGTGTCGTAAGACGTAGAGAGTTGGGGCTCTATTACTGGGGGTCTAACAACCGGAGCAATCCTGGCACGCTTTATACCTGACGTGGAGGGTTCTTCATCATGCTTCCGCTTTGAATTGTCGCGTGCTACAGGTATCGCTGGTGAGGGTTCGTCAGCGGGGTGGAGTCTGTAGCTACACGTCATCGGGGTCATCTGTAATATCGATGATGGGGGTGTACATCGTCGTCATTCACGGATGGGTAGAAGAAGAAAAACAAGAATATAAGGAGCAGCACTTAAATTTGTTATATTTGTAAATGACCCACTTAGGGTGTGACGTGTTAGAGATGGAATCTGTAGAAAAATTCAGGTTCACAAGCCCCTCCACATGTATTATATCTGGCCCTACAGGATGTGGTAAAACTGTGTTTATGCTTAAAATCATTAAAGATAAGGGGAGATGTTCTCAAAATTTGTGCATAAAGTAATATGGTGCTATTCGACGTATCAATCAGTGTTCAACGAGTACCAAGATGATATTTTGTTCCAAAAGGTGTATATGACGTTAATTCGTTAAAGGGAAATGAGCATACAGTCATTGTAATTGACGATCTCATGTTGGAAATGGATAAAACGTTTGCCGAGACATTTACAGTGTTCTCCCACCATCTTAACATAAGCGTATTCTTCATCAATCAGAATCTATTTTTCAAAAATAGATACATGCGCGATGTGTCGTTAAATGCACAATATCTAGTCTTATTCGCGCAACGTAGAGATGTGTCACAAATTGGGGTATTAGCCAATCAAATGTTCCCGAATCAGCGTAAGGAGTTTTTGGAGGTTTATAAAGAAGTCACAAGTCAGCGTTACGGATATTTGCTTTGTGACCTTCACCCGCGAAACACGTTTAGGGTGCTTCTAAGAACGAATATATTCCCAAACGAGCCTGAAACGGTGTATATTCCAGAATGACAAATAGGCTGAAGAAATATCGTGAATTAATAAAAATCTATCAACGATTGCCCCGGGCATTGCAGCAGATGTTTGTTAAAAATATCGACTCCGACTTTTTAAAATGCATCTGTGAAATCTGTCTTAATGTTATAAAATGTAATGTGCCAATGAAACCCCCTCAGAAGGCTCGCCTACGTCGTTACAAGAACATAATACGTGCGCTCGCTCGTAAAAGTCAAACTGTGGGGAAGAAAAAGCGAATTATTGTACAAAGAGGGGGATCATTCCTCCCCATCTTATTTTCAGTTTTGGGACCTTTACTGACTAGATTAATATAATGAAGAAAGTGGTAGTGATTCCGCACGAGGTGTATGCTTCACTGCAAAGTTCAAAGAATCCAGACACGTTCTAGAACCCGTAAAAGTAGGCTTAAAAGAATGGAAAGCAATTGTTAGCCCTATTAAACAGTGAAAAGTCACCTGATGAGAAAAGGATCTTGTACCAAGAGGCTCTGCAGAAATTTCTTCATGAGTACGAAGATTATAAGAATCCGACAGAGCTCCCCGTGGTTATTAGGCACAGCGCTAGCAACGATGAGCATGGCGACATAGGACCTGGGCCCGACGTTAGAGATGACCAGCCAAAGAATAACGGAACGCAACACATCGAGCATGTATTAAAAAGCAGTCTCCCACATACATTGAGGAATAAAGGCTTAAGTCTTTATAATCTATTGAGTGAGGACCCCATCATACAGTGGACCGATACAGGCGAGGTCATTGTTGAAGGAACAAGGGTACAGGATCCAATATCGTCGACATTGTCCATGATCTGGTGAGAAAGTGGGACAGGCCCTCACCAACAGGATGGAAGCATATTAAAACAAGACTACAACAAATAAATGTCCCCAAAACATTGATAGGAAATCTGAATAGGTTAAAAGACTTGGAGCAAGTCTCGCATGTGTCACAATGAGTACGCCATCACCCCCAACAGTAGCATCTCTGAAGAGGAGAAAGAAGAGACCAAACGGCCAACCTTATCCACGTGTCTCTAAAATACGCAAATGGCTAACATATTAAGAAAACGCTATTATGACATTTCTAACCCCGCCTCCTATGGCGGTGTTAATAGACTGTACAGAGGTGTTTACAATGATGGAGTAGGGAAAAAAGATTTGAGAGGTTTTTGCGGGAGCAGGATGCTTATACACTTCATAAGCCGTGAGAAAAAGGTTTAAAACGGCCAGACAACAGCGGTTCGATTGACTCTATTTGGCAAGCGGATTTAACAGACATGCAAAGATATTCAGTGTATAATGATGGCTACCGCTACATCCTATTCATAATAGATGTATTCTCTAGATATCTGTGGCTAATTCCTCTGAAAAATAAATCGCCTGAAACAGTTGCTAAAGCTACCAAAACGCTGATGTTGAAAGAAAACAGGGTTCCTGGCTATTTTTGTACGGATATGGGGAAAGAATTTATAGGCCGTGCTTTTCAGAACATGCTGACAGAGTTTAATATCAGTTACTACACTAGCAATTCTATACATAAGGCCTCTTTAGCTGAAAGAGTTCAACGTACCATAAAGGAACGCATGATACAACCGTTCACACCACCGTACGATTGGCACAACACCTAACGAATTTTAGAAGAGGTACGCGCCAGAGACTGATGTGAGAAGAGGTGGAGCACCGCCACCACACTCTACACTTTCAAAATCAATGATTATGTAAGGCTATCGCGTTCGGGAAATAAATTCGCGAAGGGATTTGAGCAAGGATGGATTTTTAAAGTTAGTGCTATGAGACCTAAAGGCGAGATAATGATGTATTACGTTGAAGATTTGAATGGGGAGGAAATCGCAGGAGGCTTTACCGCGAGGAGTTGCAGAAAGTGCATTTAATTTAGGAAAAAATGTGTTTAAAATTGAAAAAATTTTAGGCAGCAAAGGTTCAGGAAAGAGAAAATGTACCTGTGAAATGGCTAGGTACCCAGAAAGCTTCAACACCTATATAAAAGCTGCTGCAATAATGAAGCTTAAATAGTATGCAACATGGCGCCTAACCACTTCTATGTCACACTCCCCTCCTCTTCTTCTCTGTCTGTACATCCTAACAACACCTGCCAACTTTGTAACAGAACTCCATAGGCCCATTGAGTTGGAACGTGATTCGTACGAAGTTGGTGTTTGTGAATTCCAGCTAGCCACCAAATTTTTAACTCTTGAAAATGAACAGATCATATTTCTGATCCTTAGAAGAATCGATGAGTGGAAAAATTGGCATAACCTTAGACAACACTATGCGATCAGTCCTGTTCGGTGAGGTACAGTACTATAGTACAAATGTAGCACTAGGAATCGGTCATTATGACATAGCCACGGACATTGTGACGGGGTTAAACAAGAGTCTTGAAAAGTCGTACCTGACAAACGACTTATTTTTTGAAGTCGTAAACATAGACACGCCTGCACGCACGTTGAAGTTAAAATCAACGCTTAGTAGAATATTAAAGACAAAGAGCTGTTCACAATTGTTCCGAGGGTCGATATGTGCAGCCTCTCAAAGAGATACCTTTCACGAGGCACAACATGACTTGTCCAGCTTAATGTATCAGTTGAAGTTGGAGAAATTGGGTGAAAGCTACCCATCCCCAGACATGTGCTATATTTACACAATATCGTGGAGCATCAATTTGTTGGGGACACCCAGCGCGCCTGCTGCGCATTGTACACATTCCCAACCATAGAGGGAAGAGTTTGAGCATTACATATGACAAGCCCCATTATGTGAATGTTGCGACTAATCTATTAACCAATATCTCAATATATATAAGATTGAGGAAAAAATTCCCATTCGGTGATGGGAGCTTAACAGTGAAGCTACACTTTGTCGCATTCAGTTATAATGACCCGAAGGCCTTTCACAGTCTATCGAGGAGTGGATATCAGCGTGGGAGTGGGCTTGGATCCATTTTTTCAACCATACTACGCACGGCTGTCCCATTGTTGAAGAGGGTGCTAGATACTCGGGAGGTTACAATCAGGTTTTAACGCGGTAGAAGACATAATGGGTGGAAAAACCTAAAGAAGCTCTAAAAAACATTTAAAATGCACGGGACGAAATCATCAAAGATGCAAAGAAAAATGCGTGGTGGCGGAAAGAAGAAGAAGGGCTGTCAGGAAGAAGGGGTTACCAACACGTGGCGCTAAACGTAAAAGGACATCAAAAAAGAAGTGTTCTAAGCGTATGAAGCCTATGGCTGATCATTTTTTTAACTGATATAAGCTGAGGACACTGCTCTCACGAATCATAGGCTGATTACTACTTGTCGAGAGAGTGGCACTATTTCTGACTCGTCATGGTGCGTTTCATCCATCCGTGTAGCTCACAATGTTGTAAATCGGAACTGTTCCTCTTTGATATGCCCCCTACATAGGTTTCTATTGAGCATAGCGACTTTATTACAATTAATCCATTAAACACAATTAGTTCACCGAGTGCCCCTATAGAATTCGTGATACCCAGCTCAGGCCATACTTTTTTATCCAAACTGCATGCACATGTACGCTAAATGCGTATAGCCCATTCAGATGGAACGGATGCGTGATAGTTACTCTGCATACCCTGAAACCAACTTTCTACACTCCATATTCAGCCAGTGTGAGGTGTATTTAAATCAGGTTAACATCTCAGCAGGAACGGGTTATTATCCTACGAGCCTATCTGGAAAATGTCCTCAACTTTTCAAAAGAAGCGAAGGATACCTTTTTAACTGCCGAAAGCTATTATCAGACTAAAGACGAAAGTATATAAAGGATAAATTTAAAAATTCTAAAAAGAAGATATACGAGTGTTTTGGTCGTCTGCATACAGACTTCACGTTCCAGGAGAACTGCTTATGAATGGGGTGGATATGAAGCTAAAACTCACATCATGGAAACATATCTGCGCGTACGGTGTGCGAAATTAAGTTCCCCGAAATATGTACAAATTGAAAAAAATTTAATACACGTAACAGTAAAATACCCAATTAACAGAGTACAGATCAAACTACACACGGTGCCCGCCGGTTTGGCCTTGAAGCAGCTAGAAAACGTGGCACTGGGAGTTCTACCTAAAAGGATATTAATTGGAATGCAGGATCACGCTTCGACGAATGGAAAATATAAACAGAGCGCCTTTAAATTCGAGAATTTTGGCTTTAAAAATATAACTCTATACGTAAATGGCGTTGCATTGGGCGGGACTATGGTTACGGACTACTCATCAGACGCGGTGTTCCCGCTCTGCGCGAGAGCTTATATCAATCTGGCCCATATTGCCGGTGGCTGTGACGAGATTGGGTTTGGCGTAACGTAGAAAGAATTTTCGATCAATTTAACCTTTACCCATTTGATATTACCCCCGACTTATCTGCTAGTGTAAATGACGCGTTCGGTGGAGAAGGGGCGAACGCCACAAAATTCGAAAAATGAGTTTTTTGTCATATAATTATCCTTTAAAACCTTTGCTTTACCTATGCAAAAAATTAGATGTTAGTCTGCACTCTTTCACGGTAAAATTTAGGTTTTAATGTATCTCAGAGAAATTCACTCCGCATCATTGCTTCACATTGAACACATCTATCTACTTTCTAGTCACTCGACAATGCCCTGTGATGCTCAATTTGGCCAAATTGAACAAAATATTAAAAATAATTACAGCAATATTATTTACACCAAAAAAGATTATGTTACGGCCATAACTACAGCCGTTTCGCAGCGCTTCCTAGTTGTAGAAATGAAACAGGCTGATTTTCTCGATTTTGACGTCCTAAAAACGTGCATTGTCATTAGGAAATCAACAACTACTAATTTACAGATGCAAGAAAGTTAATATTTGACTTTCAACACAAGAAGGCTACGTAATATCTACTGCATACCGCACAACCCCAGATAATAGCTATCCCGTCAGATTGCAGAAAGGGAAAAATCCTACAGTGTCAGTTTATTCAATCTAGCCCAGCAGACACTGCAACCAAAGTATTCCCAATTGCTGCCAATAACTAAGGAAAAAATAAAAGATCTCAAAGAATTATCAGACCTAATGCCTGCAACTGCAGTGAACTATTATACAAGATTGTTAAAGGAACTGGAAGAAACCGAAACAGTTGGAGCAGGTAATACAACATTCGACGAAGAGGACCAAATAATGGATTACACCTAGGGTTGCCAGATTTTGATGACCGGATTAAAGGACACTCAAAACGTTTTCAAGCTGCTACTCCCAGATTCTCAAATTTATATATATATGTATATATATATATATATATAGAGAGAGAGAGAGAGAGAGAGAGATGCTCCCCAAGAAAATTTTAAATGTTATAGGACAATAAAGGACAAGGACAAGCAGATCGAAATAAAGGACTGTCCTTTGAAATAAAGGACGTCTGGCAACCCTAATTTACACCAGTTAACATCAGAAGCTATCAATAAATAATATTGTAAAATTTCTTGGCGTTTTATTATATCGACATATTACACAACAATATTTTACTGAAATATGTGTTCAAATTCATACAACATTTCAATAAACCGGAAGAATACGAAGGTTTAAAGTTTATAAACTTTAACTGCATTTTGTGGCATAATTCGAAAATGTTGCGTTCGCCCCTTCTCCACCGAACGCGTCAAATACACACTTAAGTCCACAACAAAGTGGGAACATCTCAGTCAGATTGCAGTTCGCCGACCCTATAGACGTGCCTATTAGTGTAATAGTATACCTCGAATCACAAGCTCTAATAGAGCTCGACCGTTCCAGGAACGTTGTCACAGACTTTTAAAATGGACGCGAATACACTCCAGAGAGTAATGAAAAGTGACTGAATCACACGCTCCAAATTTATCAGTGTTTGCGAAGAATGAAACATTGAAATTGCCAACTACGAGAGGTTGGTATAGCCTTATCGTGAACACAGATGTTATTGGTAGTGAAGGGATTCATTGGTTTGCGATCTATTTTAAAATATAGGGAAAGATTGTACTATTTTGATTCACTCGGCACTCAGCCCTGGAGTGACCCTGTGGTTGTACAATGTATCGAACAGCCACATGTCCCTGAAATTGTCTGGAATCCTTACCGTCTCCAAGGATATTTTAGTAATACTTGTGGCATGTACTGTCTTTCATTTCTCCTGCACATGTCACGTGGGAAGGGATTTATAATTTTTTTTAAATTATTTGATTTGTGCGACACTGAGATGATTGATGAATTAGTATGCAGACAGAGAAAAAGTTTCCATTTGTACGCACTCGTTGTATTGTGTAAAGTTTTACGTGTGTGTATATAATTGTAACTATATTGTGTAAAGTTTTACGTGTGTGTATATATATAATTATAACTGTAAAATGTCTCCATTAATGTTAGTCTTATTTAATGGACACTAGTTCTGTAAGCCGAATTGTACTAAAACATGCTTTCTACCATTAATAAATTGAATGAAAATACAATGTGTTTTGTTCTTAACCACAAAAAAGTTACATTAGTTTCTCGATGACCTGGCATTCGTTGGACGGATGTGAGCCAATACCTCGACCTCGTATTCAGGTCACTGGATTGGCTGCACGTAAACTTCCATTTCGTCATCATTTGCCTTTCATCAAAGTCGTCGTGAAAAGTAGCTATAAACACGATCAAGTTCGCATCGGTCCTTTAGTGAGAAATTAACATGATTAGTTCATACTGAATCTTTTTAATTAAAGTTAAATTTAAATTAAAGTCTAATTAAAAGTTACAATAAGAGAAATGCTGATTAGGATGCCGCAAATTTATAATTCACAAGCAGATATCCTGACAGGTTTCAAAAGTAAGATTAGCTGGATGTGCTACGCATCATCTGGCAGGCACGGGTAACAAGCTCGGACGGCAGGATATCTCAAAAATTTTAGTATTGTGAAATCCTACCTGTAGAACTTTCCATTAATTTTTAAGTTATCAATAACAAGCGTGTAATAAAATTTTACTTTCAAATAATAAATTCACTAAATGACGTTATCAGGAAGGAAGATTAGCTGTGGCGTGCTACGCATCGTCTGCCTGAACGGGTAACGAGCCCGGGACGCAGGCAAATCTTAAAAGTTTTTAATAATTCTAAAATCCTACTTGTAAAACTTTCTATAAATTTTTAA
>JAJOZX010001051.1:0-125000 GCA_023014485.1 Bathynomus jamesi
CAAAGCCCAAGCCCTCCAGATCTACCTGTGGAGGAGTAAATTTACTCCACTAAAACTACGGGTATTGACTAGTCTGAAGTGGTAGGAGGTTTGAATACAGTACAAACTCTTTCTAATTCTCCTAAATTAAATGAACAAATAACAAAAGACAACAATGGGAACATTGAACCAAACAATTACACGAAAACACTTGGAATGCTTTGGTTTTTAAAACAGAATTCCGAACACGATGACACTCTTTGCACAAAGAGTTATAACTTAAATCCAAATGCCGATACAAAAAGACAAGTGCTTTCAGAATCATCCAAAATTTTCGACCCCATTGGATTATATTTACCAGCAACCATAAGATCCAAAATCCTTTTGCAAGACTTATGGAAAAAGAAAATTGATTGGGATGAACCACTTTCAGTGGAAGACCAACTTCATTGGAAAAAATTAGCCACAGACTTGAACAAAGTTCAAGACATCTACGTACCAAGATGTGCTGGCTACAGATTGAAATCACAAACACACTACACATTTTTACAGATGCCAGCACACAAGCCTAAGGGTGTTGTGCCTATTTAACAAGTGAAAATGAAAGTAACTTGGTTTATTCAAAGGCAAAAGTGGCACCCTTAAACCAAAAAAAACTGTACCACAACTTGAATTATTAGCTGTCTCATTGGGAGTTAAAACAGCACTTTCTTTCACAAGTGTATAAAGAAGTTGACATAACAAACATTTACTTAAGGACAGACAGTCAAATTTGTCTAACATGGGTGACCAACACAGATACAACTTCTTGCAAAAATATATTTGTGAAAAACAGACTAACATAAATCAAAACTGCAAACACAAACCTTGGTATCAAATTTAGGTACATAAAAACAAAAGTGAATCCTGCAGACTTTTGACAAGAGGGCTCTCTTACAAGCTGTTGAAAACAAATAAAATCTGGTATGAAGGGCCCGAATGGCTAACATGTGAGGATCTTTGGCCAGCCAAAGTAGTTAACCTCACACTCAACTCTACAACAACTGAAAAGATCACTGAGGACAAACCTATATTTGACTATCACCTTTATTCAGACCTCAACAAACTCTTGAGAATTACAGTCTATTGCTACAAGTTTGTCAATAGCTACCTTCTCAAACACTGTCCTCAGAAAGCCTTTTCTAACTTAACAGAAACTGCAACAAAATACTGGCTCAAACAGATACAAGCTTCAGAATTTGACAAGGAGTTGAAGTATCTTAGGTCCAGTAGCACATTAAACAAAGGTATTCCTTCACTTGTCATGGATCTAAATGTACCTGGATACAGAGGGTCTGATAAGGTGTAAAGGAAGGCTTAACAAGTCAACTTTGACTTACAACTCTAAGCACCCAATTCTTCTTCCAAGGAGAAATCACTTCACAAAACTCATCATCAGGGATACCCACAACAAAATACACCACATGGGAGTCCCACAAACCCTGACAGAGCTGAGAAAAACTTACTGGCTACCAAAGGGTAGAACTGAAACAAAGAAAATTTTAAACACATGCATTCCTTGTAAACGTATCCATTCACGACCCTTTAAGACCCCAAGCCCTCCAGACCTACCTGTGGAACGAGTAACATTTACTCGGCCATTTGAAACCACGGGTATTGACTACACTGGAGCGGTAAATGTGAGTTTTGGAGAAAAATGGATTCAAAGGAATACAAAGTGTACATTGTACTCTTCACCTGTGCTGCCACACGTGCCATATGTCTAGACATAGTAGAAGATCTGACAGCAGAAGCTTTTATTGCTGCTTTCAGACGATTTTGTGCACACAATTCTGTACCCAAAACTATATGGTCAGACAATGCCACATACTTCAAATCTGGTGAAAGAATTATTCATCAGATTTGTGACAGTGAAACAGTACAAACTCATTTAACCAAACACAACATAACCTGGAAGTACATTCCTGTTTACACCATGGTATGGTTCAATTTGGGAAAGAAACATACAAACTGTAAAGAACTGCCTTAAAAAGACTATTGGGACAAAACATCTACAACTTTTTGAACTCATGACTATTCTGTCAGAAATTGAAAATGTTGTCAACAACAGACCATTAACTTATGTGGGAGATGGTATTAATGAGCCAGAACCTCTCACACCAAACCACCTAATTAAGGGAGAAACAGTAAACATGTTACCAGAATCTCAACATAACAGTACAGAGGATCCAGATTGGGAAATAGGACACAAAGAACTCAACACAAAATACCAACATTTGACACAAATCAAGACTCAATTTATAACAAAATGGAGAGAAGAATACTTAACAAGTCTTAGAGAAAGACATAAACAATTAACAAAACAAAGTTGGAATGATTCAGTCAAAATTGGGGACATTGTGTTGATACATGACAAGACACCAAGACAACATTGGTCAATGGGAAAAGTCTTGGAACTCAAAACTGGTGAAGACGAAGTTACCAGGGTTGTAAAACTGAAAACAGCAACTGGTGAGACCACCAGAGATATCACATTACTATATCCTTTGGAGTGTGGGGCTAAATTAGAACCATTACCCCAAAGGATGGATCAGGATACTATTGGGGAGGAATCTCTCAATGTGCCTGATGTAACTCAGACTAAACCAGACAGGCCTCAAAGAAAGACTGCTTTGAAAGCCAGAAAACTTTTACAAGAAAAAATTAAGACTGGTGACTTATAAACCTTACACAAACTGAGCAAAGTTAAAATGCTTAATAACTTTACTTTAATCCCATAAATTTCTATACCTAAAGGGAGTCAAACTGATTGACATAACTTTAACTAAACTTGAGAAGTTGGCCTCTTGAACTTTCCTATTTGAATAGGTCTTGAGTAACCTCTCTCTTCCTAAATTTCTACTTCATTCTTTTGATTCATTTTTTTTACATGTTTTACACAGTTTGTCAAAAAATTTGATCTATAACATACAAATTTTTCTCCGGCCCCCCCCAGTATATGGAAAAACTATACGCGCTCACAACATGGTATCATATGTGGTACATTTATTTCATAATTAAATATAAATTATTAATTAATTGAATTAAATATCTATACAAAAATGCCTCGGGATTGGCGACATAGCCTATTGGGAATGAAATAATTGAATTGCCATACGTAGAAAGAACCTGTATGTATGAATCAGCCTCACATAGCAACAAGAAAACCCAATTTATTGTTTAGTCTACCACAGGAGTAGACCAAACAAAAATTTTGCTAGTTCGGCAAATAATACACCAGAACCAAGGAACGGCTCTCAGGGCTGTTTATGTTACAGCGAAGCTTTAAACAGGGAAGACGTATAAAGTTTTCCCTCAAGTCCTGAGTGAATTCCTTATAATATAAAACCTAGTGACTATAAAAGGATAGGCCTATTCCTTCAGGGGTTTATATAGTGACTGCCTATATTAATTACCTTAAGTAAATTCGCCGCGTAACCCCATCGTGGCGGCCCTACACCGAAAATGACCGTCAACGCCCTACATCGAAACAAACAAAGACCCAGCAAAAATAAGGTGAGGCAATTTCAGTTTTCATTAACATAAGGTTCCCAACTCCCGACGCTAGAATTACCGTAATCATATAAATATAAAGAGGTCCTTTAAAGACCTACATATTCATAACTCTCTAACGAAAAATCATAGGGCTTTTGTCGGTAACCCTCCACTGAAGTCTGTTGGCAATTTCCAACGGATGAGGGCACAGGCAATCAACCCATAGCCCTATATAGTTTTTTTCACATGGTGGCCCTGTGTATGGGGAACTAACCCCTCTACAATTTACACTGACACGCAGTGGCTAGGCTTAGCTCAATAGGCCTAACCCCAATTTCAACCGTAACCCCACTATAGTTTTTTCATATGGTGGCCTAAAACTGGGAACCGATCCCTTTACCTTTACACTAACCGAAAACAAAGGCTTGTTCATTTAACAAGCATAACTCAATTTAGGTCCTATAAAAAATAGGCCCACAACATTAAGCCTATTTAATAGGTCCTACTCTTCAAACTAAAAACAAAGCCTTGTTAATTTAACAGGCTTAACTCATTTAAGGTCCTATAAAATAATAGGCCCAAACAAAAGCCTATTGTAGGCCCAACAAATAGGTCTATATAGTAGGCCCACCTAACTTTACCTTACATAATAGGCCTACCTCTTAAAGTAGGCCTTACTCTTTACACTCAAGGCCTATCCTAATTAAAAACACTAAATTTATAATTGAACCTGTGGTGTAGGTTATAAAATTTATTTCAGCAATTTAACTTACTCATAAGACTCATTAACATCACAAAATTCGACTCAGACCTGTAACATCACAAAATTCGACTCAGACCTGTAACATCACAAAATTCGACTCGAACTGTAGCATCACAAAGACCTAAAGCAATTGCACGAATTCAAACCTACACCACCTAACACCTATTCGTGACCCTATTCCAACCTATTCCAAATCCTATTTGACATATAGGCATACCAAGTCCTATTTGACATATAGGCCCAACCTATTACCTATTCGAAGTCCTATTTGACATAGGCACACCAAGTCCTATTTGACATATAGGCCCAACCTGTTCCAAGTCCTATTTGACATAGGCCCAACCTATTCCAAGTCCTATTTGACATAGGCCCAACCTATTCCAAGTCCTATTTGACATATAGGCCCAACCTATTCCAAGTCCTATTTGACATATAGGCCCAACCTATTTCAAAACCCTATTTGACATATAGGCATACCAAGTCCTATTTGACATATAGGCCCAACCTATTTCAAACCCTATTTGACATATAGGCATACCAAGTCCTATTTGACATATAGGCCCAACCTATTACCTATTCGAAGTCCTATTTGACATAGGCACACCAAGTCCTATTTGACATATAGGCGCAACCTATTCCAAGTCCTATTTGACATAGGCCCAACCTATTCCAAGTCCTATTTGACATAGGCCCAACCTATTCCAAGTCCTATTTGACATATAGGCCCAACCTATTCCAAGTCCTATTTGACATATAGGCCCAACCTATTTCAAACCCTATTTGACATATAGGCATACCAAGTCCTATTTGACATATAGGCCCAACCTATTCCGAAGTCCTATTTGACATATAGGCCAACCTATTCCGAAGTCCTATTTGACATATAGGCCCAACCTATTTCAAGTCCTATTTGACATATAGGCCCAACCTATTCCGAAGTCCTATTTGACATATAGGCCCAACCTATTTCAAGTCCTATTTGACATATAGGCCCAACCTATTCCGAAGTCCTATTTGACATATAGGCATACCAAGTCCTATTTGACATATAGGCCCAACCTATTCCGAAGTCCTATTTGACATATAGGCCCAACCTATTTCAAGTCCTATTTGACATATAGGCACAACCTATTACAGACAAGGCTTGATATAAGGGTCTCAAATGCAACATTTGAGGATCTTTACTCAGCCAAATTGATTAACCTAATCCAAAACCCAAAAATAAAACCCTATAACAAAATACTGTACACATTTATACACACATACGTACGGTACAGTATATAAATATATACATACGACTTCAAACATCCAATTCTTCTTTTAAAAGAAGAAAAACACAACAGATTTCATCAACAGACACATACATTCCTTGCAAACAGATTGGATTCCTTCAAAACCCCAAAACCTTCCAGACCTACCTGTAGGATACACAACATTTACTCATTCATAACTACTGGTATTGACTTCATTGGAGTGGTGAATCCAAGTTTTGAAGACCAACTGGATTCGGAGGAATGATACACACACACACACACACTACTCTTTCATGTGTCTCAAACACAACAACCTGTCTAAACATAACCAAGGATCGGAGAGTAAAAGCTTTTATTGCTGCGCTCTGATTCTGTGCACATAATTTTGTGCCAAAAATTATATGGTTAGACAGTGACACGTACAAACAAACTACTCTACTCTCAAAGGGCCTTGGCCTACCTTGGCCATAGCCCAACAAATTCATCAAAGGGTTGATGGCCTACCCTTGGCCATAGCCCAACAAATTCATCAAAGGGCTGATGGCCTACCCTTGGCCATAGCCCAACAAATCATCAAAGGGCCTTGGCCTACCTTGGCCATAGCCCAACAAATTCATCAAAGGGCTGATGGCCTACCCTTGGCCATAGCCCAACAAATCATCAAAGGGCCTTGGCCTACCTTGGCCATAGCCCAACAAATTCATCAAAGGGCTGATGGCCTACCCTTGGCCATAGCCCAACAAATCATCAAAGGGCCTTGGCCTACCTTGGCCATAGCCCAACAAATTCATCAAAGGGCTGATGGCCTACCCTTGGCCATAGCCCAACAAATCATCAAAGGGCCTTGGCCTACCTTGGCCATAGCCCAACAAATCATCAAAGGGCCTTGGCCTACCTTGGCCATAGCCCAACAAATCATCAAAGGGCCTTGGCCTACCTTGGCCATAGCCAACAAATTCATCAAAGGGCTGATGGCCTACCCTTGGCCATAGCCCAACAAATCATCAAAGGGCCTTGGCCTACCTTGGCCATAGCCCAAACAAATTCATCAAAGGGCTGATGGCCTACCCTTGGCCATAGCCCACAAATCATCAAAGGGCCTTGGCCTACCTTGGCCATAGCCCAACAAATTCATCAAAAGGATGATGGCCTACCTTGGCCATAGCCCAACAAATTCATCAAGGGGCTGATGGTCTCACTCGGCCATAGCCAACCTATTCAACAAGGGGCTGATGGTCTCACTTGGCCATAGCCCAACATATTCATCAAGGGTCTTGTGGCCTCCTTTGGCCAGGAGACCAAACAACAAAGGTCTTGTGGCATCCTATGGCCAGAGACCAAACAACAAGGGTCTTATGGCCTCCCTTGGCCAGAGACCAAACAACAAGGGTCTTATGGCCTCCCTTGGCCAGAGACCAAACAACAAGGGTCTTGTGGCCTCCCTTGGCCAGAGACCAAACAAAAAGGGTCTTGTGGCCTCCCTTGGCCAGAGACCAAACAAAAAGGGTCTTGTGGCCCCCCTTGGCCATAGGCCAAACAAAAAGGGTCTTGTGGCCCCCCTTGGCCATAGGCCAAACAAAAGGGTCTTGTGGCCCCCCTTGGCCACAGGCCAAACAACAACAAAAACAGTACAGGATTCAAAGCCCAAGCCCTCCAGATCTACCTGTGGAGGAGTAAATTTACTCCACTAAAACTACGGGTATTGACTAGTCTGAAGTGGTAGGAGGTTTGAATACAGTACAAACTCTTTCTAATTCTCCTAAATTAAATGAACAAATAACAAAAGACAACAATGGGAACATTGAACCAAACAATTACACGAAAACACTTGGAATGCTTTGGGTTTTAAAACAGAATTCCGAACACGATGACACTCTTTGCACAAAGAGTTATAACTTAAATCCAAATGCCGATACAAAAAGACAAGTGCTTTCAGAATCATCCAAAATTTTCGACCCCATTGGATTATATTTACCAGCAACCATAAGATCCAAAATCCTTTTGCAAGACTTATGGAAAAAGAAAATTGATTGGGATGAACCACTTTCAGTGGAAGACCAACTTCATTGGAAAAAATTAGCCACAGACTTGAACAAAGTTCAAGACATCTACGTACCAAGATGTGCTGGCTACAGATTGAAATCACAAACACTACACATTTTTACAGATGCCAGCACACAAGCCTAAGGGTGTTGTGCCTATTTAACAAGTGAAAATGAAAGTAACTTGGTTTATTCAAAGGCAAAAGTGGCACCCTTAAACCAAAAGAAAACTGTACCACAACTTGAATTATTAACTGTCTCATTGGGAGTTAAAACAGCAGACTTTCTTTCACAAGTGTATAAAGAAGTTGACATAACAAACATTTACTTAAGGACAGACAGTCAAATTTGTCTAACATGGGTGACCAACACAGATACAACTTCTTGCAAAAATATATTTGTGAAAAACAGACTAACATAAATCAAAACTGCAAACACAAACCTTGGTATCAAATTTAGGTACATAAAAACAAAAGTGAATCCTGCACACTTTTAGACAAGAGGGCTCTCTTACAAGCTGTTGAAAACAAATAAAATCTGGTATGAAGGGCCCGAATGGCTAACATGTGAGGATCTTTGGCCAGCCAAAGTAGTTAACCTCACACTCAACTCTACAACAACTGAAAAGATCACTGAGGACAAACCTATATTTGACTATCACCTTTATTCAGACCTCAACAAACTCTTGAGAATTACAGTCTATTGCTACAAGTTTGTCAATAGCTACCTTCTCAAACACTGTCCTCAGAAAGCCTTTTCTAACTTAACAGAAACTGCAACAAAATACTGGCTCAAACAGATACAAGCTTCAGAATTTGACAAGGAGTTGAAGTATCTTAGGTCCAGTAGCATATTAAACAAAGGTATTCCTTCACTTGTCATGGATCTAAATATGTACCTGGATACAGAGGGTCTGATAAGGTGTAAAGGAAGGCTTAACAAGTCAACTTTGACTTACAACTCTAAGCACCCAATTCTTCTTCCAAGGAGAAATCACTTCACAAAACTCATCATCAGGGATACCCACAACAAAATACACCACATGGGAGTCCCACAAACCCTGACAGAGCTGAGAAAAACTTACTGGCTACCAAAGGGTAGAACTGAAACAAAGAAAATTTTAAACACATGCATTCCTTGTAAACGTATCCATTCACGACCCTTTAAGACCCCAAGCCCTCCAGACCTACCTGTGGAACGAGTAACATTTACTCGGCCATTTGAAACCACGGGTATTGACTACACTGGAGCGGTAAATGTGAGTTTTGGAGAAAAAATGGATTCAAAGGAATACAAAGTGTACATTGTACTCTTCACCTGTGCTGCCACACGTGCCATATGTCTAGACATAGTAGAAGATCTGACAGCAGAAGCTTTTATTGCTGCTTTCAGACGATTTTGTGCACACAATTCTGTACCCAAAACTATATGGTCAGACAATGCCACATACTTCAAATCTGGTGAAAGAATTATTCATCAGATTTGTGACAGTGAAACAGTACAAACTCATTTAACCAAACACAACATAACCTGGAAGTACATTCCTGTTTATACACCATGGTATGGTTCAATTTGGGAAAGAAACATACAAACTGTAAAGAACTGCCTTAAAAAGACTATTGGGACAAAACATCTACAACTTTTTGAACTCATGACTATTCTGTCAGAAATTGAAAATGTTGTCAACAACAGACCATTAACTTATGTGGGAGATGGTATTAATGAGCCAGAACCTCTCACACCAAACCACCTAATTAAGGGAGAAACAGTAAACATGTTACCAGAATCTCAACATAACAGTACAGAGGATCCAGATTGGGAAATAGGACACAAAGAACTCAACACAAAATACCAACATTTGACACAAATCAAGACTCAATTTATAACAAAATGGAGAGAAGAATACTTAACAAGTCTTAGAGAAAGACATAAACAATTAACAAAACAAAGTTGGAATGATTCAGTCAAAATTGGGGACATTGTGTTGATACATGACAAGACACCAAGACAACATTGGTCAATGGGAAAAGTCTTGGAACTCAAAACTGGTGAAGACGAAGTTACCAGGGTTGTAAAACTGAAAACAGCAACTGGTGAGACCACCAGAGATATCACATTACTATATCCTTTGGAGTGTGGGGCTAAATTAGAACCATTACCCCAAAGGATGGATCAGGATACTATTGGGGAGGAATCTCTCAATGTGCCTGATGTAACTCAGACTAAACCAGACAGGCCTCAAAGAAAGACTGCTTTGAAAGCCAGAAAACTTTTACAAGAAAAAATTAAGACTGGTGACTTATAAACCTTACACAAACTGAGCAAAGTTAAAATGCTTAATAACTTTACTTTAATCCCATAAATTTTCTATACCTAAAGGGAGTCAAACTGATTGACATAACTTTAACTAAACTTGAGAAGTTGGCCTCTTGAACTTTCCTATTTGAATAGGTCTTGAGTAACCTCTCTCTTCCTAAATTTCTACTTCATTCTTTTGATTCATTTTTTTTACATGTTTTACACAGTTTGTCAAAAAAATTTGATCTATAACATACAAATTTTTCTCCGGCCCCCCCCTATATGGAAAAACTATACGCGCTCACAACATGGTATCATATGTGGTACATTTATTTCATAATTAAATATAAATTATTAATTAATTGAATTAAATATCTATACAAAAATGCCTCGGGATTGGCGACATAGCCTATTGGGAATGAAATAATTGAATTGCCATACGTAGAAAGAACCTGTATGTATGAATCAGCCTCACATAGCAACAAGAAAACCCAATTTATTGTTTAGTCTACCACAGGAGTAGACCAAACAAAAATTTTGCTAGTTCGGCAAATAATACACCAGAACCAAGGAACGGCTCTCAGGGCTGTTTATGTTACAGCGAACGCTTTAAACAGGGAAGACGTATAAAGTTTTCCCTCAAGTCCTGAGTGAATTCCTTATAATATAAAACCTAGTGACTATAAAAGGATAGGCCTATTCCTTCAGGGGTTTATATAGTGACTGCCTATATTAATTACCTTAAGTAAATTCGCCGCGTAACCCCATCGTGGCGGCCCTACACCGAAAATGACCGTCACGCCCTACATCGAAACAAACAAAGACCCAGCAAAAATAAGGTGAGGCAATTTCAGTTTTCATTAACATAAGGCTTCCCAACTCCCGACGCTAGAATTACCGTAATCAATATAAATATAAAGAGGTCCTTTAAAGACCTACATATTCATAACTCTCTAACGAAAAATCATAGGGCTTTTGTCGGTAACCCTCCACTGAAGTCTGTTGGCAATTTCCAACGGATGAGGGCACAGGCAATCAACCCATAGCCCTATATAGTTTTTTTCACATGGTGGCCCTGTGTATGGGGAACTAACCCCCTACAATTTACACTGACACGCAGTGGCTAGGCTTAGCTCAATAGGCCTAACCCCAATTTCAACCGTAACCCCACTATAGTTTTTTCATATGGTGGCCTAAAACTGGGAACCGATCCCTTTACCTTTACACTAACCGAAAACAAAGGCTTGTTCATTTAACAAGCATAACTCAATTTAGGTCCTATAAAAAAATAGGCCCACAACATTAAGCCTATTTAATAGGTCCTACTCTTCAAACTAAAAACAAAGCCTTGTTAATTTAACAGGCTTAACTCATTTAAGGTCCTATAAAATAATAGGCCCAAACAAAAGCCTATTTTGTAGGCCCAACAAATAGGTCTATATAGTAGGCCCACCTAACTTTACCTTACATAATAGGCCTACCTCTTAAAGTAGGCCTTACTCTTTACACTCAAGGCCTATCCTAATTAAAAACACTAAATTTATAATTGAACCTGTGGTGTAGGTTATAAAATTTATTTCAGCAATTTAACTTACTCATAAGACTCATTAACATCACAAAATTCGACTCAGACCTGTAACATCACAAAATTCGACTCAGACCTGTAACATCACAAAATTCGACTCGAACTGTAGCATCACAAAGACCTAAAGCAATTGCACGAATTCAAACCTACACCCACCTAACACCTATTCGTGACCCTATTCCAACCTATTCCAAATCCTATTTGACATATAGGCATACCAAGTCCTATTTGACATATAGGCCCAACCTATTACCTATTCGAAGTCCTATTTGACATAGGCACACCAAGTCCTATTTGACATATAGGCCCAACCTGTTCCAAGTCCTATTTGACATAGGCCCAACCTATTCCAAGTCCTATTTGACATAGGCCCAACCTATTCCAAGTCCTATTTGACATATAGGCCCAACCTATTCCAAGTCCTATTTGACATATAGGCCCAACCTATTTCAAACCCTATTTGACATATAGGCATACCAAGTCCTATTTGACATATAGGCCCAACCTATTTCAAACCCTATTTGACATATAGGCATACCAAGTCCTATTTGACATATAGGCCCAACCTATTACCTATTCGAAGTCCTATTTGACATAGGCACACCAAGTCCTATTTGACATATAGGCGCAACCTATTCCAAGTCCTATTTGACATAGGCCCAACCTATTCCAAGTCCTATTTGACATAGGCCCAACCTATTCCAAGTCCTATTTGACATATAGGCCCAACCTATTCCAAGTCCTATTTGACATATAGGCCCAACCTATTTCAAACCCTATTTGACATATAGGCATACCAAGTCCTATTTGACATATAGGCCCAACCTATTCCGAAGTCCTATTTGACATATAGGCCCAACCTATTCCGAAGTCCTATTTGACATATAGGCCCAACCTATTTCAAGTCCTATTTGACATATAGGCCCAACCTATTCCGAAGTCCTATTTGACATATAGGCCCAACCTATTTCAAGTCCTATTTGACATATAGGCCCAACCTATTCCGAAGTCCTATTTGACATATAGGCATACCAAGTCCTATTTGACATATAGGCCCAACCTATTCCGAAGTCCTATTTGACATATAGGCCCAACCTATTTCAAGTCCTATTTGACATATAGGCACAACCTATTACAGACAAGGCTTGATATAAGGGTCTCAAATGCAACATTTGAGGATCTTTACTCAGCCAAATTGATTAACCTAATCCAAAACCCAAAAATAAAACCCTATAACAAAATACTGTACACATTTATACACACATACGTACGGTACAGTATATAAATATATACATACGACTTCAAACATCCAATTCTTCTTTTAAAAGAAGAAACACAACAGATTTCATCAACAGACACATACATTCCTTGCAAACAGATTGGATTCCTTCAAAACCCCAAAACCTTCCAGACCTACCTGTAGGATACACAACATTTACTCATTCATAACTACTGGTATTGACTTCATTGGAGTGGTGAATCCAAGTTTTGAAGACCAACTGGATTCGGAGGAATGATACACACACACACCACACTACTCTTTCATGTGTCTCAAACACAACAACCTGTCTAAACATAACCAAGGATCGGAGAGTAAAAGCTTTTATTGCTGCGCTCTGATTCTGTGCACATAATTTTGTGCCAAAAATTATATGGTTAGACAGTGACACGTACAAACAACTACTCTACTCCAAAGGGCCTTGGCCTACCTTGGCCATAGCCCAACAAATTCATCAAAGGGTTGATGGCCTACCCTTGGCCATAGCCCAACAAATTCATCAAAGGGCTGATGGCCTACCCTTGGCCATAGCCCAACAAATCATCAAAGGGCCTTGGCCTACCTTGGCCATAGCCCAACAAATTCATCAAAGGGCTGATGGCCTACCCTTGGCCATAGCCCAACAAATCATCAAAGGGCCTTGGCCTACCTTGGCCATAGCCCAACAAATTCATCAAAGGGCTGATGGCCTACCCTTGGCCATAGCCCAACAAATCATCAAAGGGCCTTGGCCTACCTTGGCCATAGCCCAACAAATCATCAAAGGGCTGATGGCCTACCTTGGCCATAGCCCAACAAATCATCAAAGGGCCTTGGCCTACCTTGGCCATAGCCCAACAAATCATCAAAGGGCTTGGCCTACCTTGGCCATAGCCCAACAAATCATCAAAGGGCCTTGGCCTACCTTGGCCATAGCCCAACAAATTCATCAAAGGGCTGATGGCCTACCCTTGGCCATAGCCCAACAAATCATCAAAGGGCCTTGGCCTACCTTGGCCATAGCCCAACAAATTCATCAAAGGGCTGATGGCCTACCTTGGCCATAGCCCAACAAATCATCAAAGGGCCTTGGCCTCCTTGGCCATAGCCCAACAAATTCATCAAAAGGGATGATGGCCTACCTTGGCCATAGCCCAACAAATTCATCAAGGGGCTGATGGTCTCACTCGGCCATAGCCCAACCTATTCAACAAGGGCTGATGGTCTCACTTGGCCATAGCCCAACATATTCATCAAGGTCTTGTGGCCTCCTTTGCCAGAGACCAAACAACAAAGGTCTTGTGCATCCCTATGGCCAGAGACCAAACAACAAGGGTCTTATGGCCTCCCTTGGCCAGAGACCAAACAACAAGGGTCTTATGGCCTCCCTTGGCCAGAGACCAAACAACAAGGGTCTTGTGGCCTCCCTTGGCCAGAGACCAAACAAAAAGGGTCTTGTGGCCTCCCTTGGCCAGAGACCAAACAAAAAGGGTCTTGTGGCCCCCCTTGGCCATAGGCCAAACAAAAAGGGTCTTGTGGCCCCCCTTGGCCATAGGCCAAACAAAAAGGGTCTTGTGGCCCCCCTTGGCCACAGGCCAAACAACACAAAAACAGTACAGGATTCAAAGCCCCAAGCCCTCCAGATCTACCTGTGGAGGAGTAAATTTACTCCACTAAAACTACGGGTATTGACTAGTCTGAAGTGGTAGGAGGTTTGAATACAGTACAAACTCTTTCTAATTCTCCTAAATTAAATGAACAAATAACAAAAGACAACAATGGGAACATTGAACCAAACAATTACACGAAAACACTTGGAATGCTTTGGGTTTTAAAACAGAATTCCGAACACGATGACACTCTTTGCACAAAGAGTTATAACTTAAATCCAAATGCCGATACAAAAAGACAAGTGCTTTCAGAATCATCCAAAATTTTCGACCCCATTGGATTATATTTACCAGCAACCATAAGATCCAAAATCCTTTTGCAAGACTTATGGAAAAAGAAAATTGATTGGGATGAACCACTTTCAGTGGAAGACCAACTTCATTGGAAAAAATTAGCCACAGACTTGAACAAAGTTCAAGACATCTACGTACCAAGATGTGCTGGCTACAGATTGAAATCACAAACACTACACATTTTTACAGATGCCAGCACACAAGCCTAAGGGTGTTGTGCCTATTTAACAAGTGAAAATGAAAGTAACTTGGTTTATTCAAAGGCAAAAGTGGCACCCTTAAACCAAAAGAAAACTGTACCACAACTTGAATTATTAACTGTCTCATTGGGAGTTAAAACAGCAGACTTTCTTTCACAAGTGTATAAAGAAGTTGACATAACAAACATTTACTTAAGGACAGACAGTCAAATTTGTCTAACATGGGTGACCAACACAGATACAACTTCTTGCAAAAATATATTTGTGAAAAACAGACTAACATAAATCAAAACTGCAAACACAAACCTTGGTATCAAATTTAGGTACATAAAAACAAAAGTGAATCCTGCACACTTTTAGACAAGAGGGCTCTCTTACAAGCTGTTGAAAACAAATAAAATCTGGTATGAAGGGCCCGAATGGCTAACATGTGAGGATCTTTGGCCAGCCAAAGTAGTTAACCTCACACTCAACTCTACAACAACTGAAAAGATCACTGAGGACAAACCTATATTTGACTATCACCTTTATTCAGACCTCAACAAACTCTTGAGAATTACAGTCTATTGCTACAAGTTTGTCAATAGCTACCTTCTCAAACACTGTCCTCAGAAAGCCTTTTCTAACTTAACAGAAACTGCAACAAAATACTGGCTCAAACAGATACAAGCTTCAGAATTTGACAAGGAGTTGAAGTATCTTAGGTCCAGTAGCATATTAAACAAAGGTATTCCTTCACTTGTCATGGATCTAAATATGTACCTGGATACAGAGGGTCTGATAAGGTGTAAAGGAAGGCTTAACAAGTCAACTTTGACTTACAACTCTAAGCACCCAATTCTTCTTCCAAGGAGAAATCACTTCACAAAACTCATCATCAGGGATACCCACAACAAAATACACCACATGGGAGTCCCACAAACCCTGACAGAGCTGAGAAAAACTTACTGGCTACCAAAGGGTAGAACTGAAACAAAGAAAATTTTAAACACATGCATTCCTTGTAAACGTATCCATTCACGACCCTTTAAGACCCCAAGCCCTCCAGACCTACCTGTGGAACGAGTAACATTTACTCGGCCATTTGAAACCACGGGTATTGACTACACTGGAGCGGTAAATGTGAGTTTTGGAGAAAAAATGGATTCAAAGGAATACAAAGTGTACATTGTACTCTTCACCTGTGCTGCCACACGTGCCATATGTCTAGACATAGTAGAAGATCTGACAGCAGAAGCTTTTATTGCTGCTTTCAGACGATTTTGTGCACACAATTCTGTACCCAAAACTATATGGTCAGACAATGCCACATACTTCAAATCTGGTGAAAGAATTATTCATCAGATTTGTGACAGTGAAACAGTACAAACTCATTTAACCAAACACAACATAACCTGGAAGTACATTCCTGTTTATACACCATGGTATGGTTCAATTTGGGAAAGAAACATACAAACTGTAAAGAACTGCCTTAAAAAGACTATTGGGACAAAACATCTACAACTTTTTGAACTCATGACTATTCTGTCAGAAATTGAAAATGTTGTCAACAACAGACCATTAACTTATGTGGGAGATGGTATTAATGAGCCAGAACCTCTCACACCAAACCACCTAATTAAGGGAGAAACAGTAAACATGTTACCAGAATCTCAACATAACAGTACAGAGGATCCAGATTGGGAAATAGGACACAAAGAACTCAACACAAAATACCAACATTTGACACAAATCAAGACTCAATTTATAACAAAATGGAGAGAAGAATACTTAACAAGTCTTAGAGAAAGACATAAACAATTAACAAAACAAAGTTGGAATGATTCAGTCAAAATTGGGGACATTGTGTTGATACATGACAAGACACCAAGACAACATTGGTCAATGGGAAAAGTCTTGGAACTCAAAACTGGTGAAGACGAAGTTACCAGGGTTGTAAAACTGAAAACAGCAACTGGTGAGACCACCAGAGATATCACATTACTATATCCTTTGGAGTGTGGGGCTAAATTAGAACCATTACCCCAAAGGATGGATCAGGATACTATTGGGGAGGAATCTCTCAATGTGCCTGATGTAACTCAGACTAAACCAGACAGGCCTCAAAGAAAGACTGCTTTGAAAGCCAGAAAACTTTTACAAGAAAAAATTAAGACTGGTGACTTATAAACCTTACACAAACTGAGCAAAGTTAAAATGCTTAATAA
The DNA here is from genome assembly GCA_023014485.1 of Bathynomus jamesi. Taxonomy (NCBI): domain Eukaryota; kingdom Metazoa; phylum Arthropoda; class Malacostraca; order Isopoda; family Cirolanidae; genus Bathynomus; species Bathynomus jamesi. Next base: position 17,084 of record JAJOZX010001051.1, read on the forward strand.
CTTTACTTTAATCCCATAAATTTTCTATACCTAAAGGGAGTCAAACTGATTGACATAACTTTAACTAAACTTGAGAAGTTGGCCTCTTGAACTTTCCTATTTGAATAGGTCTTGAGTAACCTCTCTCTTCCTAAATTTCTACTTCATTCTTTTGATTCATTTTTTTTACATGTTTTACACAGTTTGTCAAAAAATTTGATCTATAACATACAAATTTTTCTCCGGCCCCCCCCAGTATATGGAAAAACTATACGCGCTCACAACATGGTATCATATGTGGTACATTTATTTCATAATTAAATATAAATTATTAATTAATTGAATTAAATATCTATACAAAAATGCCTCGGGATTGGCGACATAGCCTATTGGGAATGAAATAATTGAATTGCCATACGTAGAAAGAACCTGTATGTATGAATCAGCCTCACATAGCAACAAGAAAACCCAATTTATTGTTTAGTCTACCACAGGAGTAGACCAAACAAAAATTTTGCTAGTTCGGCAAATAATACACCAGAACCAAGGAACGGCTCTCAGGGCTGTTTATGTTACAGCGAACGCTTTAAACAGGGAAGACGTATAAAGTTTTCCCTCAAGTCCTGAGTGAATTCCTTATAATATAAAACCTAGTGACTATAAAAGGATAGGCCTATTCCTTCAGGGGTTTATATAGTGACTGCCTATATTAATTACCTTAAGTAAATTCGCCGCGTAACCCCATCGTGGCGGCCCTACACCGAAAATGACCGTCACGCCCTACATCGAAACAAACAAAGACCCAGCAAAAATAAGGTGAGGCAATTTCAGTTTTCATTAACATAAGGCTTCCCAACTCCCGACGCTAGAATTACCGTAATCAATATAAATATAAAGAGGTCCTTTAAAGACCTACATATTCATAACTCTCTAACGAAAAATCATAGGGCTTTTGTCGGTAACCCTCCACTGAAGTCTGTTGGCAATTTCCAACGGATGAGGGCACAGGCAATCAACCCATAGCCCTATATAGTTTTTTTCACATGGTGGCCCTGTGTATGGGGAACTAACCCCTCTACAATTTACACTGACACGCAGTGGCTAGGCTTAGCTCAATAGGCCTAACCCCAATTTCAACCGTAACCCCACTATAGTTTTTTCATATGGTGGCCTAAAACTGGGAACCGATCCCTTTACCTTTACACTAACCGAAAACAAAGGCTTGTTCATTTAACAAGCATAACTCAATTTAGGTCCTATAAAAAAATAGGCCCACAACATTAAGCCTATTTAATAGGTCCTACTCTTCAAACTAAAAACAAAGCCTTGTTAATTTAACAGGCTTAACTCATTTAAGGTCCTATAAAATAATAGGCCCAAACAAAAGCCTATTTTGTAGGCCCAACAAATAGGTCTATATAGTAGGCCCACCTAACTTTACCTTACATAATAGGCCTACCTCTTAAAGTAGGCCTTACTCTTTACACTCAAGGCCTATCCTAATTAAAAACACTAAATTTATAATTGAACCTGTGGTGTAGGTTATAAAATTTATTTCAGCAATTTAACTTACTCATAAGACTCATTAACATCACAAAATTCGACTCAGACCTGTAACATCACAAAATTCGACTCAGACCTGTAACATCACAAAATTCGACTCGAACTGTAGCATCACAAAGACCTAAAGCAATTGCACGAATTCAAACCTACACCCACCTAACACCTATTCGTGACCCTATTCCAACCTATTCCAAATCCTATTTGACATATAGGCATACCAAGTCCTATTTGACATATAGGCCCAACCTATTACCTATTCGAAGTCCTATTTGACATAGGCACACCAAGTCCTATTTGACATATAGGCCCAACCTGTTCCAAGTCCTATTTGACATAGGCCCAACCTATTCCAAGTCCTATTTGACATAGGCCCAACCTATTCCAAGTCCTATTTGACATATAGGCCCAACCTATTCCAAGTCCTATTTGACATATAGGCCCAACCTATTTCAAACCCTATTTGACATATAGGCATACCAAGTCCTATTTGACATATAGGCCCAACCTATTTCAAACCCTATTTGACATATAGGCATACCAAGTCCTATTTGACATATAGGCCCAACCTATTACCTATTCGAAGTCCTATTTGACATAGGCACACCAAGTCCTATTTGACATATAGGCGCAACCTATTCCAAGTCCTATTTGACATAGGCCCAACCTATTCCAAGTCCTATTTGACATAGGCCCAACCTATTCCAAGTCCTATTTGACATATAGGCCCAACCTATTCCAAGTCCTATTTGACATATAGGCCCAACCTATTTCAAACCCTATTTGACATATAGGCATACCAAGTCCTATTTGACATATAGGCCCAACCTATTCCGAAGTCCTATTTGACATATAGGCCCAACCTATTCCGAAGTCCTATTTGACATATAGGCCCAACCTATTTCAAGTCCTATTTGACATATAGGCCCAACCTATTCCGAAGTCCTATTTGACATATAGGCCCAACCTATTTCAAGTCCTATTTGACATATAGGCCCAACCTATTCCGAAGTCCTATTTGACATATAGGCATACCAAGTCCTATTTGACATATAGGCCCAACCTATTCCGAAGTCCTATTTGACATATAGGCCCAACCTATTTCAAGTCCTATTTGACATATAGGCACAACCTATTACAGACAAGGCTTGATATAAGGGTCTCAAATGCAACATTTGAGGATCTTTACTCAGCCAAATTGATTAACCTAATCCAAAACCCAAAAATAAAACCCTATAACAAAATACTGTACACATTTATACACACATACGTACGGTACAGTATATAAATATATACATACGACTTCAAACATCCAATTCTTCTTTTAAAAGAAGAAACACAACAGATTTCATCAACAGACACATACATTCCTTGCAAACAGATTGGATTCCTTCAAAACCCCAAAACCTTCCAGACCTACCTGTAGGATACACAACATTTACTCATTCATAACTACTGGTATTGACTTCATTGGAGTGGTGAATCCAAGTTTTGAAGACCAACTGGATTCGGAGGAATGATACACACACACACACACACTACTCTTTCATGTGTCTCAAACACAACAACCTGTCTAAACATAACCAAGGATCGGAGAGTAAAAGCTTTTATTGCTGCGCTCTGATTCTGTGCACATAATTTTGTGCCAAAAATTATATGGTTAGACAGTGACACGTACAAACAAACTACTCTACTCCAAAGGGCCTTGGCCTACCTTGGCCATAGCCCAACAAATTCATCAAAGGGTTGATGGCCTACCCTTGGCCATAGCCCAACAAATTCATCAAAGGGCTGATGGCCTACCCTTGGCCATAGCCCAACAAATCATCAAAGGGCCTTGGCCTACCTTGGCCATAGCCCAACAAATTCATCAAAGGGCTGATGGCCTACCCTTGGCCATAGCCCAACAAATCATCAAAGGGCCTTGGCCTACCTTGGCCATAGCCCAACAAATTCATCAAAGGGCTGATGGCCTACCCTTGGCCATAGCCCAACAAATCATCAAAGGGCCTTGGCCTACCTTGGCCATAGCCCAACAAATTCATCAAAGGGCTGATGGCCTACCCTTGGCCATAGCCCAACAAATCATCAAAGGGCCTTGGCCTACCTTGGCCATAGCCCAACAAATCATCAAAGGGCCTTGGCCTACCTTGGCCATAGCCCAACAAATCATCAAAGGGCCTTGGCCTACCTTGGCCATAGCCCAACAAATTCATCAAAGGGCTGATGGCCTACCCTTGGCCATAGCCCAACAAATCATCAAAGGGCCTTGGCCTACCTTGGCCATAGCCCAACAAATTCATCAAAGGGCTGATGGCCTACCCTTGGCCATAGCCCAACAAATCATCAAAGGGCCTTGGCCTACCTTGGCCATAGCCCAACAAATTCATCAAAAGGGATGATGGCCTACCTTGGCCATAGCCCAACAAATTCATCAAGGGGCTGATGGTCTCACTCGGCCATAGCCCAACCTATTCAACAAGGGGCTGATGGTCTCACTTGGCCATAGCCCAACATATTCATCAAGGGTCTTGTGGCCTCCTTTGGCCAGAGACCAAACAACAAAGGTCTTGTGGCATCCCTATGGCCAGAGACCAAACAACAAGGGTCTTATGGCCTCCCTTGGCCAGAGACCAAACAACAAGGGTCTTATGGCCTCCCTTGGCCAGAGACCAAACAACAAGGGTCTTGTGGCCTCCCTTGGCCAGAGACCAAACAAAAAGGGTCTTGTGGCCTCCCTTGGCCAGAGACCAAACAAAAAGGGTCTTGTGGCCCCCCTTGGCCATAGGCCAAACAAAAAGGGTCTTGTGGCCCCCCTTGGCCATAGGCCAAACAAAAAGGGTCTTGTGGCCCCCCTTGGCCACAGGCCAAACAACACAAAAACAGTACAGGATTCAAAGCCCCAAGCCCTCCAGATCTACCTGTGGAGGAGTAAATTTACTCCACTAAAACTACGGGTATTGACTAGTCTGAAGTGGTAGGAGGTTTGAATACAGTACAAACTCTTTCTAATTCTCCTAAATTAAATGAACAAATAACAAAAGACAACAATGGGAACATTGAACCAAACAATTACACGAAAACACTTGGAATGCTTTGGGTTTTAAAACAGAATTCCGAACACGATGACACTCTTTGCACAAAGAGTTATAACTTAAATCCAAATGCCGATACAAAAAGACAAGTGCTTTCAGAATCATCCAAAATTTTCGACCCCATTGGATTATATTTACCAGCAACCATAAGATCCAAAATCCTTTTGCAAGACTTATGGAAAAAGAAATTGATTGGGATGAACCACTTTCAGTGGAAGACCAACTTCATTGGAAAAAATTAGCCACAGACTTGAACAAAGTTCAAGACATCTACGTACCAAGATGTGCTGGCTACAGATTGAAATCACAAACACTACACATTTTTACAGATGCCAGCACACAAGCCTAAGGGTGTTGTGCCTATTTAACAAGTGAAAATGAAAGTAACTTGGTTTATTCAAAGGCAAAAGTGGCACCCTTAAACCAAAAGAAAACTGTACCACAACTTGAATTATTAACTGTCTCATTGGGAGTTAAAACAGCAGACTTTCTTTCACAAGTGTATAAAGAAGTTGACATAACAAACATTTACTTAAGGACAGACAGTCAAATTTGTCTAACATGGGTGACCAACACAGATACAACTTCTTGCAAAAATATATTTGTGAAAAACAGACTAACATAAATCAAAACTGCAAACACAAACCTTGGTATCAAATTTAGGTACATAAAAACAAAAGTGAATCCTGCACACTTTTAGACAAGAGGGCTCTCTTACAAGCTGTTGAAAACAAATAAAATCTGGTATGAAGGGCCCGAATGGCTAACATGTGAGGATCTTTGGCCAGCCAAAGTAGTTAACCTCACACTCAACTCTACAACAACTGAAAAGATCACTGAGGACAAACCTATATTTGACTATCACCTTTATTCAGACCTCAACAAACTCTTGAGAATTACAGTCTATTGCTACAAGTTTGTCAATAGCTACCTTCTCAAACACTGTCCTCAGAAAGCCTTTTCTAACTTAACAGAAACTGCAACAAAATACTGGCTCAAACAGATACAAGCTTCAGAATTTGACAAGGAGTTGAAGTATCTTAGGTCCAGTAGCATATTAAACAAAGGTATTCCTTCACTTGTCATGGATCTAAATATGTACCTGGATACAGAGGGTCTGATAAGGTGTAAAGGAAGGCTTAACAAGTCAACTTTGACTTACAACTCTAAGCACCCAATTCTTTTCCAAGGAGAAATCACTTCACAAAACTCATCATCAGGGATACCCACAACAAAATACACCACATGGGAGTCCCACAAACCCTGACAGAGCTGAGAAAAACTTACTGGCTACCAAAGGGTAGAACTGAAACAAAGAAAATTTTAAACACATGCATTCCTTGTAAACGTATCCATTCACGACCCTTTAAGACCCCAAGCCCTCCAGACCTCCTGTGGAACGAGTAACATTTACTCGGCCATTTGAAACCACGGGTATTGACTACACTGGAGCGGTAAATGTGAGTTTTGGAGAAAAAATGGATTCAAAGGAATACAAAGTGTACATTGTACTCTTCACCTGTGCTGCCACACGTGCCATATGTCTAGACATAGTAGAAGATCTGACAGCAGAAGCTTTTATTGCTGCTTTCAGACGATTTTGTGCACACAATTCTGTACCCAAAACTATATGGTCAGACAATGCCACATACTTCAAATCTGGTGAAAGAATTATTCATCAGATTTGTGACAGTGAAACAGTACAAACTCATTTAACCAAACACAACATAACCTGGAAGTACATTCCTGTTTATACACCATGGTATGGTTCAATTTGGGAAAGAAACATACAAACTGTAAAGAACTGCCTTAAAAAGACTATTGGGACAAAACATCTACAACTTTTTGAACTCATGACTATTCTGTCAGAAATTGAAAATGTTGTCAACAACAGACCATTAACTTATGTGGGAGTGGTATTAATGAGCCAGAACCTCTCACACCAAACCACCTAATTAAGGGAGAAACAGTAAACATGTTACCAGAATCTCAACATAACAGTACAGAGGATCCAGATTGGGAAATAGGACACAAAGACTCAACACAAAATACCAACATTTGACACAAATCAAGACTCAATTTATAACAAAATGGAGAGAAGAATACTTAACAAGTCTTAGAGAAAGACATAAACAATTAACAAACAAAGTTGGAATGATTCAGTCAAAATTGGGGACATTGTGTTGATACATGACAAGACACCAAGACAACATTGGTCAATGGGAAAAGTCTTGGAACTCAAAACTGGTGAAGACGAAGTTACCAGGGTTGTAAAACTGAAAACAGCAACTGGTGAGACCACCAGAGATATCACATTACTATATCCTTTGGAGTGTGGGGCTAAATTAGAACCATTACCCCAAAGGATGGATCAGGATACTATTGGGGAGGAATCTCTCAAGTGCCTGATGTAACTCAGACTAAACCAGACAGGCCTCAAAGAAAGACTGCTTTGAAAGCCAGAAAACTTTTACAAAAGAAAAATTAAGACTGGTGACTTATAAACCTTACACAAACTGAGCAAAGTTAAAATGCTTAATAACTTTACTTAATCCCATAAATTTTCTATACCTAAAGGGAGTCAAACTGATTGACATAACTTTAACTAAACTTGAGAAGTTGGCCTCTTGAACTTTCCTATTTGAATAGGTCTTGAGTAACCTCTCTCTTCCTAAATTTCTACTTCATTCTTTTGATTCATTTTTTTTACATGTTTTACACAGTTTGTCAAAAATTTGATCTATAACATACAAATTTTTCTCCGCCCCCCCCAGTATATGGAAAAACTATACGCGCTCACACATGGTATCATATGTGTACATTTATTTCATAATTAAATATAAATTATTAATTAATTGAATTAATATCTATACAAAATGCCTCGGGATTGGCGACATAGCCTATTGGGAATGAAATAATTGAATTGCCATACGTAGAAAGAACCTGTATGTATGAATCAGCCTCACATAGCAACAAGAAAACCCAATTTATTGTTTAGTCTACCAAAGGTAGACCAAACAAAAATTTTGCTAGTTCGGCAAATAATACACCAGAACCAAGGAACGGCTCTCAGGGCTGTTTATGTTACAGCGAACGCTTTAAACAGGGAAGACGATAAAGTTTTCCCCTCAAGTCCTGAGTGAATTCCTTATAATATAAAACCTAGTGACTATAAAAGGATAGCCTATTCCTTCAGGGGTTTATATAGTGACTGCCTTATTAATTACCTTAAGTAAATTCGCCGCGTAACCCCATCGTGGCGGCCCTACACCGAAAATGACCGTCACGCCCTACATCGAAACAAACAAAGACCCAGCAAAAATAAGGTGAGGCAATTTCAGTTTTCATTAACATAAGGCTTCCCAACTCCCGACGCTAGAATTACCGTAATCACTATAAATATAAAGAGGTCCTTTCAAGACCTACATATTCATAACTCTCTAACGAAAATCATGGGCTTTTGTCGGTACCCTCCACTGAAGTCTGTTGGCAATTCCAACGGATGAGCACAGGCAATCAACCCATAGCCCTATATAGTTTTTTTTCACATGGTGGCCCTGTGTACGGGGAACTAACCCCTCTACAATTTACACTGACACGCAGTGGCTAGGCTTAGCTCAATAGGCCTAACCCCATTTCAACCGTAAACCCCACTATAGTTTTTTCATATGGTGGCCTAAAACTGGGAACCGATCCCTTTACCTTTACACTAACCGAAACAAAGGCTTGTTCATTTACAAGCATAACTCAATTTAGTCCTATAAAAAAATAGGCCCACAACATTAAGCCTATTTAATAGGTCCTACTCTTCAAACTAAAAACAAAGCCTTGTTAATTTAACAGGCTTACTCATTTTAAGGTCCTATAAAATAATAGGCCCAAACAAAGCCTATTTTGTAGGCCCAACAAATAGGTCTATATAGTAGGCCCACCTAACTTACCTTACATAATAGGCCTACCTCTTAAAGTAGGCCTTACTCTTTACACTCAAGGCCTATCCTAATTAAAAACACTAAATTTATAATTGAACCTGTGGTGTAGGTTATAAAATTTATTTCAGCAATTTAACTTACTCATAAGACTCATTAACATCACAAAATTCGACTCAGACCTGTAACTCACAAAATTCGACTCAGACCTGTAAACTCACAAAATTCGACTCGAACTGTAGCATCACAAAGACTAAGCATTGCACGAATTCAAACCTACACCCACCTAACACCTATTCGTGACCCTATTCCAACCTATTCCAAATCCTATTTGACATATAGCATAACCAAGTCCTATTTGACCATATAGGCCCAACCTATTACCTATTCGAAGTCCTATTTGACATAGGCACACCAAGTTCAATATTTGACATATAGGCCCCACCTGTTCCAAGTCCTATTTGACATAGGCCAAACCTATTCCAAGTCTATTTGACATAGGCCCAACCTAATTCCAAGTCCTATTTGACATATAGGCCAACCTATTCCAAGTCCTATTTGACATATAGGCCCAACCTTTTTCAAACCCTATTTGACATATAGGCATACCAAGTCCTATTGACATAGGCCCAACCTATTTCAACCCTATTTGACATATAGGCATACCAAGTCCTATTTGACATATAGGCCCAACCTATTACCTATTCGAAGTCCTATTTGACATAGGCACACCAAGTCCTATTTGACATATAGGCGCAACCTATTCCAAGTCCTATTTGACATAGGCCCAACCTATTCCAAGTCCTATTTGACATAGGCCCAACCTATTCCAAGTCCTATTTGACATATAGGCCCAACCTATTCCAAGTCCTATTTGACATATAGGCCCAACCTATTTCAAACCCTATTTGACATATAGGCATACCAAGTCCTATTTGACATATAGGCCCAACCTATTCCGAAGTCCTATTTGACATATAGGCCCAACCTATTCCGAAGTCCTATTTGACATATAGGCCCAACCTATTTCAAGTCCTATTTGACATATAGGCCCAACCTATTCCGAAGTCCTATTTGACATATAGGCCCAACCTATTTCAAGTCCTATTTGACATATAGGCCCAACCTATTCCGAAGTCCTATTTGACATATAGGCATACCAAGTCCTATTTGACATATAGGCCCAACCTATTCCGAAGTCCTATTTGACATATAGGCCCAACCTATTTCAAGTCCTATTTGACATATAGGCACAACCTATTACAGACAAGGCTTGATATAAGGGTCTCAAATGCAACATTTGAGGATCTTTACTCAGCCAAATTGATTAACCTAATCCAAAACCCAAAAATAAAACCCTATAACAAAATACTGTACACATTTATACACACATACGTACGGTACAGTATATAAATATATACATACGACTTCAAACATCCAATTCTTCTTTTAAAAGAAGAAACACAACAGATTTCATCAACAGACACATACATTCCTTGCAAACAGATTGGATTCCTTCAAAACCCCAAAACCTTCCAGACCTACCTGTAGGATACACAACATTTACTCATTCATAACTACTGGTATTGACTTCATTGGAGTGGTGAATCCAAGTTTTGAAGACCAACTGGATTCGGAGGAATGATACACACACACACACACTACTCTTTCATGTGTCTCAAACACAACAACCTGTCTAAACATAACCAAGGATCGGAGAGTAAAAGCTTTTATTGCTGCGCTCTGATTCTGTGCACATAATTTTGTGCCAAAAATTATATGGTTAGACAGTGACACGTACAAACAAACTACTCTACTCCAAAGGGCCTTGGCCTACCTTGGCCATAGCCCAACAAATTCATCAAAGGGTTGATGGCCTACCCTTGGCCATAGCCCAACAAATTCATCAAAGGGCTGATGGCCTACCCTTGGCCATAGCCCAACAAATCATCAAAGGGCCTTGGCCTACCTTGGCCATAGCCCAACAAATTCATCAAAGGGCTGATGGCCTACCCTTGGCCATAGCCCAACAAATCATCAAAGGGCCTTGGCCTACCTTGGCCATAGCCCAACAAATTCATCAAAGGGCTGATGGCCTACCCTTGGCCATAGCCCAACAAATCATCAAAGGGCCTTGGCCTACCTTGGCCATAGCCCAACAAATTCATCAAAGGGCTGATGGCCTACCCTTGGCCATAGCCCAACAAATCATCAAAGGGCCTTGGCCTACCTTGGCCATAGCCCAACAAATCATCAAAGGGCCTTGGCCTACCTTGGCCATAGCCCAACAAATCATCAAAGGGCCTTGGCCTACCTTGGCCATAGCCCAACAAATTCATCAAAGGGCTGATGGCCTACCCTTGGCCATAGCCCAACAAATCATCAAAGGGCCTTGGCCTACCTTGGCCATAGCCCAACAAATTCATCAAAGGGCTGATGGCCTACCCTTGGCCATAGCCCAACAAATCATCAAAGGGCCTTGGCCTACCTTGGCCATAGCCCAACAAATTCATCAAAAGGGATGATGGCCTACCTTGGCCATAGCCCAACAAATTCATCAAGGGGCTGATGGTCTCACTCGGCCATAGCCCAACCTATTCAACAAGGGGCTGATGGTCTCACTTGGCCATAGCCCAACATATTCATCAAGGGTCTTGTGGCCTCCTTTGGCCAGAGACCAAACAACAAAGGTCTTGTGGCATCCCTATGGCCAGAGACCAAACAACAAGGGTCTTATGGCCTCCCTTGGCCAGAGACCAAACAACAAGGGTCTTATGGCCTCCCTTGGCCAGAGACCAAACAACAAGGGTCTTGTGGCCTCCCTTGGCCAGAGACCAAACAAAAAGGGTCTTGTGGCCTCCCTTGGCCAGAGACCAAACAAAAAGGGTCTTGTGGCCCCCCTTGGCCATAGGCCAAACAAAAAGGGTCTTGTGGCCCCCCTTGGCCATAGGCCAAACAAAAAGGGTCTTGTGGCCCCCCTTGGCCACAGGCCAAACAACACAAAAACAGTACAGGATTCAAAGCCCCAAGCCCTCCAGATCTACCTGTGGAGGAGTAAATTTACTCCACTAAAACTACGGGTATTGACTAGTCTGAAGTGGTAGGAGGTTTGAATACAGTACAAACTCTTTCTAATTCTCCTAAATTAAATGAACAAATAACAAAAGACAACAATGGGAACATTGAACCAAACAATTACACGAAAACACTTGGAATGCTTTGGGTTTTAAAACAGAATTCCGAACACGATGACACTCTTTGCACAAAGAGTTATAACTTAAATCCAAATGCCGATACAAAAAGACAAGTGCTTTCAGAATCATCCAAAATTTTCGACCCCATTGGATTATATTTACCAGCAACCATAAGATCCAAAATCCTTTTGCAAGACTTATGGAAAAAGAAAATTGATTGGGATGAACCACTTTCAGTGGAAGACCAACTTCATTGGAAAAAATTAGCCACAGACTTGAACAAAGTTCAAGACATCTACGTACCAAGATGTGCTGGCTACAGATTGAAATCACAAACACTACACATTTTTACAGATGCCAGCACACAAGCCTAAGGGTGTTGTGCCTATTTAACAAGTGAAAATGAAAGTAACTTGGTTTATTCAAAGGCAAAAGTGGCACCCTTAAACCAAAAGAAAACTGTACCACAACTTGAATTATTAACTGTCTCATTGGGAGTTAAAACAGCAGACTTTCTTTCACAAGTGTATAAAGAAGTTGACATAACAAACATTTACTTAAGGACAGACAGTCAAATTTGTCTAACATGGGTGACCAACACAGATACAACTTCTTGCAAAAATATATTTGTGAAAAACAGACTAACATAAATCAAAACTGCAAACACAAACCTTGGTATCAAATTTAGGTACATAAAAACAAAAGTGAATCCTGCACACTTTTAGACAAGAGGGCTCTCTTACAAGCTGTTGAAAACAAATAAAATCTGGTATGAAGGGCCCGAATGGCTAACATGTGAGGATCTTTGGCCAGCCAAAGTAGTTAACCTCACACTCAACTCTACAACAACTGAAAAGATCACTGAGGACAAACCTATATTTGACTATCACCTTTATTCAGACCTCAACAAACTCTTGAGAATTACAGTCTATTGCTACAAGTTTGTCAATAGCTACCTTCTCAAACACTGTCCTCAGAAAGCCTTTTCTAACTTAACAGAAACTGCAACAAAATACTGGCTCAAACAGATACAAGCTTCAGAATTTGACAAGGAGTTGAAGTATCTTAGGTCCAGTAGCATATTAAACAAAGGTATTCCTTCACTTGTCATGGATCTAAATATGTACCTGGATACAGAGGGTCTGATAAGGTGTAAAGGAAGGCTTAACAAGTCAACTTTGACTTACAACTCTAAGCACCCAATTCTTCTTCCAAGGAGAAATCACTTCACAAAAAACTCACATCATCATCACACACACAACAAAATACACCACATGGGAGTCCCACAAACCCTGACAGAGCTGAGAAAAACTTACTGGCTACCAAAGGGTAGAACTGAAACAAAGAAAATTTTAAACACATGCATTCCTTGTAAACGTATCCATTCACGACCCTTTAAGACCCCAAGCCCTCCAGACCTACCTGTGGAACGAGTAACATTTACTCGGCCATTTGAAACCACGGGTATTGACTACACTGGAGCGGTAAATGTGAGTTTTGGAGAAAAATGGATTCAAAGGAATACAAAGTGTACATTGTACTCTTCACCTGTGCTGCCACACGTGCCATATGTCTAGACATAGTAGAAGATCTGACAGCAGAAGCTTTTATTGCTGCTTTCAGACGATTTTGTGCACACAATTCTGTACCCAAAACTATATGGTCAGACAATGCCACATACTTCAAATCTGGTGAAAGAATTATTCATCAGATTTGTGACAGTGAAACAGTACAAACTCATTTAACCAAACACAACATAACCTGGAAGTACATTCCTGTTTATACACCATGGTATGGTTCAATTTGGGAAAGAAACATACAAACTGTAAAGAACTGCCTTAAAAAGACTATTGGGACAAAACATCTACAACTTTTTGAACTCATGACTATTCTGTCAGAAATTGAAAATGTTGTCAACAACAGACCATTAACTTATGTGGGAGATGGTATTAATGAGCCAGAACCTCTCACACCAAACCACCTAATTAAGGGAGAAACAGTAAACATGTTACCAGAATCTCAACATAACAGTACAGAGGATCCAGATTGGGAAATAGGACACAAAGAACTCAACACAAAATACCAACATTTGACACAAATCAAGACTCAATTTATAACAAAATGGAGAGAAGAATACTTAACAAGTCTTAGAGAAAGACATAAACAATTAACAAAACAAAGTTGGAATGATTCAGTCAAAATTGGGGACATTGTGTTGATACATGACAAGACACCAAGACAACATTGGTCAATGGGAAAAGTCTTGGAACTCAAAACTGGTGAAGACGAAGTTACCAGGGTTGTAAAACTGAAAACAGCAACTGGTGAGACCACCAGAGATATCACATTACTATATCCTTTGGAGTGTGGGGCTAAATTAGAACCATTACCCCAAAGGATGGATCAGGATACTATTGGGGAGGAATCTCTCAATGTGCCTGATGTAACTCAGACTAAACCAGACAGGCCTCAAAGAAAGACTGCTTTGAAAGCCAGAAAACTTTTACAAGAAAAAATTAAGACTGGTGACTTATAAACCTTACACAAACTGAGCAAAGTTAAAATGCTTAATAACTTTACTTTAATCCCATAAATTTTCTATACCTAAAGGGAGTCAAACTGATTGACATAACTTTAACTAAACTTGAGAAGTTGGCCTCTTGAACTTTCCTATTTGAATAGGTCTTGAGTAACCTCTCTCTTCCTAAATTTCTACTTCATTCTTTTGATTCATTTTTTTTACATGTTTTACACAGTTTGTCAAAAAAATTTGATCTATAACATACAAATTTTTCTCCGGCCCCCCCCAGTATATGGAAAAACTATACGCGCTCACAACATGGTATCATATGTGGTACATTTATTTCATAATTAAATATAAATTATTAATTAATTGAATTAAATATCTATACAAAAATGCCTCGGGATTGGCGACATAGCCTATTGGGAATGAAATAATTGAATTGCCATACGTAGAAAGAACCTGTATGTATGAATCAGCCTCACATAGCAACAAGAAAACCCAATTTATTGTTTAGTCTACCACAGGAGTAGACCAAACAAAAATTTTGCTAGTTCGGCAAATAATACACCAGAACCAAGGAACGGCTCTCAGGGCTGTTTATGTTACAGCGAACGCTTTAAACAGGGAAGACGTATAAAGTTTTCCCTCAAGTCCTGAGTGAATTCCTTATAATATAAAACCTAGTGACTATAAAAGGATAGGCCTATTCCTTCAGGGGTTTATATAGTGACTGCCTATATTAATTACCTTAAGTAAATTCGCCGCGTAACCCCATCGTGGCGGCCCTACACCGAAAATGACCGTCACGCCCTACATCGAAACAAACAAAGACCCAGCAAAAATAAGGTGAGGCAATTTCAGTTTTCATTAACATAAGGCTTCCCAACTCCCGACGCTAGAATTACCGTAATCAATATAAATATAAAGAGGTCCTTTAAAGACCTACATATTCATAACTCTCTAACGAAAAATCATAGGGCTTTTGTCGGTAACCCTCCACTGAAGTCTGTTGGCAATTTCCAACGGATGAGGGCACAGGCAATCAACCCATAGCCCTATATAGTTTTTTTCACATTGCCCTTTAGAATTTGCCCGTTCACGGCTCAGCTGGGATTTTGAACCCGACAAATAAATAAAATAACATGGTCCTTCAGAACCGGATTCTACCCCAAGACTGAGTCAGTGACTATTTTTCGGCAAAGTTCTGATTGTGCAAATTGTAGCCCAAGTTAGGCCTAGACGGGTTGAGTATTATTGAATTAAGGTCTTAGGGTAAAAAGTTTGGTCGCCCAATTGCGGAACTTGGCCAGTCGTCTGTCGTTGTTTTGGCCTACATTTTACTGGTTTGGTTAATTTGGGTTATTATTGAATTAAGGTCCCAGGGTAAAAAGTTTGGTAGCCCAATTGCGAAACTTGGCCAGTCGTCTGTCGTTGTTTTGGCCTACATTTTACCGGTTTGGTTAATTTTGGGTTATTATTGAATTAAGGTCCCAGGGTAAAAAGTTTGGTTGCCCAATTGCGAAACTTGGCCAGTCGTCTGTCGTTGTTTTGGCCTACATTTTACTGGTTTGGTTAATTTTGGGTTATTATTGAATTAAGGTCCCAGGGTAAAAAGTTTGGTCGCCCAATTGCGAAACTTGGCCAGTCGTCTGTCGTTGTTTTGGCCTACATTTTACCGGTTTGGTTAATTTTGGGTTATTATTGAATTAAGGTCCCAGGGTAAAAAGTTTGGTCGCCCAATTGCGAAACTTGGCCAGTCGTCTGTCGTTGTTTTGGCCTACATTTTACCGGTTTGGTTAATTTTAGGTTATTATTGAATTAAGGTCCCAGGATAGAAAGTTTGGTTGCCCAATTGCGAAACTTGGCCACTTGTCTGTCGTTGTTTTTGGCCTACATTTACCAGTTTGGTTAATTTGGTTTATTATTCGTAGGTGAAGGTTGCAGACCAGTGCGCCAGTTACTTGGGTAGAAAAATTGGTATTCCATACTGGTGTTGGTTAGTACCCCACCTAGCAATTCAGTTTATTTGAAAGTAAAATTTACGTTTGATCAGTTCGGTTAAGTATTTCTGCCAATTCAGCTTATTTGGCATTGAGCCCAATTGTTGTTTGCATTGAAGATGAGTGCATCTGAATTGAACAAATTTATAAAAAGGAAAAGCGCCTACAAAGGTCTAATTACAAAGGTCATTGCCACTATAGATTCTGCCATAGAGCAAGAGGATTTACGCTTAGTGACTGCGCAGCTTTCCATATTAGAAACTAAAAAGGTTGCTCTAAGTGAGGTAAATGTTAAAATTGAGGCTCTTATAGAAGAGGATGAAATAGAAAATAACATAATTTACTTTGAAGAGATTATTGATGATATAATTAACGTAGGCCTCCGAGCAAAAGAGTTTAGTAGCTCAGTACAGTTAGAGACCAGGTCTGATAATGAAGTTATGGTTAACAGATCTGTAGTTCAATTACCGAGGCTTGTACTCAAAACATTTTCTGGGAGTATTCAGGAATGGCAAGGATGGGCAGACAGTTTTCAATCAGCAGTTCATTCTAGTCAAGTGTTAAGTGCCGTGGAGAAGTTTAATTATTTGTGGTCCCTCTTGGAAGGGGAGGCAGCAAAGACTATAGCAGGATTAGCATTAACAGAGGCTAATTATAATGTGGCTTGGGATATATTAAAGAAACGGTTTGGTAAGCCAGAGATCTTAATTAAAAGCCACCTCCGTGAACTTTTAGCTATACCTCCTGTTAATAATCCTAATAGTGTCAAGGAGTTACGGCAGTTATATGATGAATTTGAAATTAGAACTAGGTCCCTGGACAACTTGGGTGTAGGAATGGAAAAGTATGGTATAATGTTGGTTCCTACACTGGAGTCTAAATTGCCTAGCTCAATTTTGCTTGAATTAAGTAGGGGACACTCTGCAGAACATGTGTACATCCCCCTTCAGCAGATGTTAAGTCTTTTAGGCACAGAATTAGCAAGACGAGAGGGAGTTGAGTTTGCACAATGGGATGGTAAACAAGGGGACAAAGGCAGGCACAGCACCAAAGTTTCCACAAAAAGGAATAGCCCAGGTACAGTGTCAGCTCTACATGCCTCCTCTGAGAATAAATTAAAGGGAATCAAGGAATGCATATTTTGCGAAGGCAACCACAAGTCATATAAATGTGAGGTGGCTGAGGCCTTACCCTTTGAGGAGAGAAAGGACAGGGTAACTAAGTCCACAGCATGTTTTAAGTGTTTTTTGAAAGGTCATAGAGCAAGGTTTTGTAAGTTTAAAATTTTGTGCAAAAAAATGTCATGGTAGGCATCAGCCATTATTGTGTGAAAACATTCTTAGTAGGCCTACCCCAGAAGTATAGACATCAGTGGCACATGCCACTGCTATGCAAGGGAGTAAAAGTAAAGGGGGATTATTGCAAACAACTGCAGCCTTATTAATTGGGAATGAGGGAGAAGCTACTGTAAGAGTGTTGTTTGATAGTGGTAGCCAGTGTAGTTTTATTAAGACCAGAATTTCCAGAAAATTGAAGTTTAAAGAACTTAAAAGGGAAAATTTAAGAATTTCTGGGTTTGGGGGTTCCGTTCAAAACCGAACCAAATTTAAGAAGGTAGAAGTTCTGGTTAAAGGGTTGTTACCGCAAAGTCCCACTATCAAGGTCCAAGCTGTAGAGATTGAGGAACTTTGTGCTCCAGTCACTACTTGTTTAGATATGGCATGTGTCCAAGAATTGCAAGTTAAAGGAATTAATTTGGGCAATAATAAGTTTGAGGGAACAGAAGATATTAGTCTTTTGATTGGAGCTGACTATTATTGGGACTTCATCACTGGTAATATTGTCGTTACATCTCAAGGCCCGGTAGCTATTGAAAGTAAGCTAGGCTGGATGCTACATGGTAGTTATTGCAATGAAATGGAAGTTAAGGCTCTTTTTGTTAAGATTGAGGAGAACAGCCATGGTCTGGAAAGGCATTTGAAAGCGTTTTGGGAACTTGAATCTATTGGCATAAAGGACAACCAGGCAAGTACAGTGAACAATGATGTTTTAGAGCAATTTGAAAAAGGGATTGAGTTTAGAGATGGTTGCTATGAAGTTGGCCTACCATGGAAGGATTCTTGCAAACCCGGTTCAAACCTTCAGCTAGCTAATCGGAGGTTGGAGACTTCATTGTACAGGCTAAGAAAAAATGAGGAGTTGTTAATTGAATACGATGAGGCCATCCTAAGTTATGTAAGGGAGTGCTATGCTGAAAGGGTGCAAGGTGAGCTGGTGAGCCAGGAGGCACATTATCTGCCACACCATGCAGTGGTACGGCGAGACAAAACTACCACCAAACTGAGGGTAGTTTTGATGGCTCAGCCAAGGACAAAGGTGGTGTGTCTTGAATGACTGTTTGGATGCTGGGCCAAATTTAAATGCAGATTTATTTTCCTTGTTACTGAGATTCAGGTTTGGTAGAGTAGCATTGACTGCAGATGTGAAGCAAGCCTTTTTGTGGATAAAGTTAAAACCAGAGGACAGAGATGCAGTAAGGTATCTGTGGGTGGATACGATAAACTTGTTGGAAAATGAACTTAAGGTTCAAGCATATAGAATGAAGTCAGTGTTGTTTGGCCTCAGCTCTAGTCCATTTCTGTTGGCAGCTACTATGCAGTACCATTTTAAGAAATATTCTGAAGTCTATCCTAACACTATTGAACACACAAGGAAAAAATTTTATGTTGATGATTTGCTGTGTTCCGTGGATAATACAGAAATGGCTAAACAGATATTCATGGAGGCTAGAGCTATAATGAGGGAGGCTGGCATGGAGCTTAGAAAATGGCAGACCAATCATTCGCAATTACAAGAGTTTATGAGTCATTCCTGTGTAGTACCTGATGCAGCAGAAAGTATTGAGGATTCTGGTATTAAGGAGTTGTGGGCAATAGATGCAAAGGTGCTAGGCATTGTTTGGCAGCAAGATGATGATTTGTTTACCTTCAATGGGAAATCTTTAGTAGAGCTGGCTGAGAATGAGACAAGGTGGACAAAACGTACAGCTCTTAGTTTGGCTTCAAAGGTCTTTGATCCTCTTGGATTCCTGGCTCCATTTGTGATAAAGTCAAAAATTTGGTTTCAGAGCCTCTGGGAAATTGGACTTGGTTGGGACCAAGAGTTACCTGATCATATGGTGGTAAAGTGGAAATATTGGTTCAAAGAATTGGCACATCTTGGAGACATTGAAATCCCAAGATGGTACTTTGGAGAGTTGAACAATAGTCCAGACAATTTGGAGCTGCACATCTTTTGTGATGCAAGTGAGGAAGCCTATGCAACTTGTACTTATATAAGAGGCGCATTGCAAGAGGAAGTAAGTTGCAGGTTGGTTGCTGCAAAGAGTAGAGTAGCACCTTTGAAAAGGCTTTCTGTTCCAAGGTTGGAATTGATGGGTGCTGTTATTGCTAGTCGGCTTGCAATTACAGTGCGAAAGTCTTTGGCCCTCTATGAAATTCCAAGCTATTATTGGACAGACTCCACTATAGTTTGGCACTGGTTAAGAAGTCAGGCAAGGAAATGGAAACCATTTGTTGCCAATAGGGTGGAGGAAATTCAAGCGCACACAGATCCCAAGCAATGGAAGCATTGTCCAGGCATCCAAAACCCCGCTGATTTACCAACACGAGGAATTTCAGTGAAAGATCTTTCAGAGTCAAGTTTGTGGTGGAATGGGCCAGAGTGGCTAAAACTTGGAAGTGAAAACTGGCCTTCTAATCAGCCCATTGTAGGAGAATGCCAGGCTGAAGAAGCATGGGTGAGTGAGGTGAGAAAATGCGCTGTGAACAGTTGTCAAGTTATGCAGCAGGACCCCATATTGAGGCTTGAGGACATTAGCAGTCTGAAAAGATTGTTAAGAGTGACAGCATGGGTATATAGATTTACCAAAACATTAAGGGAGAAACAAGAAGGGAAGGAATTCTGAACAGTAATGAGATTCAGCAAGCCAGGAAATACTGGGTGGTATATATGCAGAAGGAAAAATTTGGTGAAGAGAGAGAATTGCTCACCAGCCATCCATTACAGGTTCTACCAACACATTCTGCGCTCAAGGGTTTGGATGTGTTTTTGGATCAGGATTTATTGAGAGTAGGAGGTAGACTACAGTTTTCTGGGCTTCCAGAGGAGAAAAGACATCCAATTTTGCTACCTTCTGGGGGGCACTTTGTGGCCTTTTGATCCTGGATACTCATCATAAGCTGTTACATGCGGGAGTTAGAGAAGTGATAATAGAGATTAGACAACAATTTTGGATTCCCAAAATTAGACAAGTAGTGAAAAGGTCTTGCATAAATGTGTGGTTTGCAAGCGTTGGAGTGCAAAGCCTTATTATGAAAAGGTGGCTCCACTTCCAAGAGAACGGTGTGTCTATACTGCCCCATTTGATGTAGTGGGAGTAGACTTTGCAGGGCCAGTCTATGTGTATGAGCGAGGGGAGTCTAACAAAGGTTATATATGTCTTTTCACCTGTGCTACCACCAGAGCAATCCATTTGGAGTTGGTAAGCAACTTAAGTAGCGATGTATTTCTTTTGGCCTTTAAAAGGTTTGTGAACAGAAGGGGTTTCCCAAATAAAATCATATCGGATAATGCAAAAACCTTCAAAAAGGCTGCAAAGGAACTCCAAGAAGTTTGGTCCTTGCTAAAAGAGGAAGGATTCCAATCCTACTTTTCACACCAAGGGGTACAGTGGGAGTTTATTGTTGAGAGAGCACCATGGTGGGGAGGATTTTGGGAAAGGCTAGTGAGAAGTGTAAAGTGTCCATTAAAGAAACTTTTAGCTAATGCTCATTTGAGCAAAGAAGAATTCTGCACTGTTTTATGTGAAGTAGAAGCAATGGTGAACAGTAGGCCTATCACTTTTGTTTACAACAGTATGCAGGATGCAGAGCCATTGACACCAAATCATTTTCTTTGTGGTAAACGATTAACATCAAGCCCAGTGTGCCAGAAGACTTGCAGCCTATCCAGAGCACTCAAGAGAGTTAACCAGACGGTTCAGGTACCTTGAAGAGCTACAAGATCAGTTATGGAAGAGGTGGCAGATGGAATACTTGCCAGAACTCAATTACTACCCATCAGGCAAGGTAAAGGGCTCCAATACAAATTGTATCAAGGTGGGAGACGTGGTAATGATTGGGGATGAAAGACCAAGGCAATGCTGGAAGCTTGGCATAATTGAAGAGTTGTTTGTTGGCAAAGACAATTTAGTTAGGTCTGCACTGGTAAAGACTTCAGGAGGAAAGTTAAAGAGACCTATACAAAAACTCTATGCTTTAGAAATCAGCAAAAACACAGATAGTCAAGATGAAACATTTGAGTTACAGCCTCATGGAGAAGGCTTGGCTAACCTTGCAGAAGGCAATGACAACAATGCCTCTTCGGTGGGGAGTGTTAGAAAATCTAGAAGAGGAAGAACCATTGTTGTCCCAAGGCGATATGATGACTAAGCTGATTGATGCAGCATTGCTTGTATATATTAAGTTAAGGTGTGTATATATATATCCATCTCATAATTGTAAGGTTAGTGAAAAATTAACTTAATTTAGAGCTAGCATTTTTGAGCTCTTGCGGCATCATTGTTTGGTCACACTGTTGGCATCATTTTGGGGCGCTGCGCGTTCTTTCTACTCGTTTGTGGGATGTCGTACGTACAGGTACGTGTGGTCTTGTAGAGAGCTCTCTTGCAATTCAGTTTGGTTGTTTAGATACAAGATTGTTGCACCGTGCAATAGTCCAGGTTGCGTTGTTGTTGCAAGGTTGAGAAAGAAGACCATAAATAGTACCCTTTTTGTTTACATTAAAATTCATGTAACTAAGGTCTAAGGTAGGCCCGCATCGAGTCAGCAACCCTGAGGTTACCCTGAGGTAGGACCTAATAGGATCTCAAATCCGTAAGTTTTAATTTAGCTTAACTTGGGCTTTAGGTAGAACTTGCCCTTTAGAATGTGGCCGTTCACGGCTCAGCTGGGATTTTGAACCCGACAAATAAATAAAATAACATCTTCTGACCATTTGTATATTTTGTTCGTGTCCCTCTGCAAGGCCTCCACGTCATGTATATTGCTGATTTTTCTGCTGATCTTTGTATCGTCTGCAAAGGATGTTACTATACTATTGCTGTTTACTCCGCTGTCTATGTCTGTTAGCATGATAATGAACAGGGGTGGGGCCAGTACTGTCCCTTGTGGTACTGAGCTGCGTACTTCCGATTCTGATGATGATATACCTTGAATTTTGACGACCTGCAGACGATCAGTAAGGAAGTTGTAGATCCATTTTCCCACTTTGCCTGTTATTCCCATGTCTTTAATTTTATGTCCTATTATACCATGGTCACATTTATCGAAAGCTTTAGCAAAATCTGTGTATATAACATTGTAGTTGTCATTGCCTTCCAATGCATCTAGGATATTGTTGTAGTGCTCTATTAGTTGTGATAGGTATGATCTACCTGATCGGAATCCATGCTGATTTTCGTTGAATCTTTCCCGTGTCTCCAGGATATCATAAATTTTCTCTCTAACTATTCTTTCAAATACTTTGGTGAGGTGGGACGTCAATGACACTGGTCTATAGTTCTTTGCTTGAGATCTGTCCCCTCCTTTATATATAGGAACAATGTTTGCTCTTTTCAAGATGCTCGGTATTTCCCCAGTGTCTAGGGATCTTCTCCATATCCAGTATAAAGGTGTAGCTATTTCATTTTTACAGTTTTTAATCAATAATGCGTTCCAATTGTCCGGACCTGCAGCTGAATGTAGTTTCATTTGTTCTATAGCTCTCGCTACATCTTCTGGTGTAAACTCAAAGTCTGTTATATACTCTCCTTGCAATTCCTCTTCAAAGAATGCATTTATGTCAGGTATCGCTTTGTCACTTTTGGGGTACTGAAAACTGATTCATATTGAGCTCTCAATGTATCAGATATTTCTTTTGGATCGTCGGTTAGTTCATTATTTCCCGTCCTTAAGGGCCCAATAGCGGCGCGCGTTTTTGTTTTCCTTTTTGCATAGCTATAGAAGTATTTTGGATTTTCCTTTATTGCTTCTACCGCCTTTTCCTCTTCCCTCTCTGTATGGTCCTTAATCAGGGCTTGTATTTCCCTATCGATACCCTCCAGTTTTTCTTTTATTATTTTCCTGCCATTATCTCCGCACTTTCCTAACTTCGCCTCCACTCTCTTTCTTTTGCGGAATAGTCTTCTCTTTTGCCTTTCTAGCCAGCTCCTCTTTCCTTTTGGCTGTGATTTCGGAGCATATTTTTCTAAAATTCTCAGCGTTTTTTCCTCCAAAGTTGTTAGCATTTCTTCCGTTGTTTTATTCTCGAAAATTGTTCTCCATTCTATTTGGGCCATGTGCGATCTGATTGCTTCCCAATTTATAGTCTTCGAGTTTAAGTTAAAGGCCCCGAATTTACTTCTTCCCACAATATGTGTATTGTCTTCTAATGCTGCCATCATATTTGTTGATATATCGATTAAGTTGTGGTCTGAGATAATGGTTGGGTTTTTTATATCAGCAATCAAGTTCGTGTTATTCGTGAATACCAGATCCAGGCAGTTATTTTTTCTGGTATTTTCTGTTATCTCCTGTGTCAGCATAAACTCGTTTGTGAGAGCCATCAACATTTTTGCTTGTTCCTGATCTTCTCTTGTGCCCCCCTTGTCCTGGTGAATAAATATATTCCTATTCACCTTTTTGTATTTTATAAATGGGAAGTTAAAGTCTCCGCAGATCATTATATTGGGGGATGGAGGGTTTATGGCCTTTATTAGCTTTCTAATGTCATCAATGGCCTCCGAGAATTTTTCGGTTGGGGTGCTTGGAGGTCTATAGATGACTATTACTATCAAGTTTAGTTTTTATATATAGATATATATATATATATATATTAGGGTGATGCAAAATAACTTATCATTTTAAAAACTTGAAGACACCCTCTAATTTTATTTAATTTAGTGTAAAAACTGAACATGCAAAATTTCAGCACATTGAAGACATTTTAGAGGTTGCTACCATCCATTGAACATTTTGTATATTGTTATTTTTCAGTTTGTATTTATTGTACATTTATTTATTTTGCAGATTTCATCAAAATGGTAGTCAGCAACATATAGCAGTCATAACAGACTCTGAACCTCTTTCCGTAAACCTTCTCATCCCTTTCATTGCTATAGACGCCGTGGCCGAACATTCTAGAATCATTTTCTTTGACTGTGACGTCACTGTGGCGGCCGCGTCAGTGTAAGTGCGGCGTCACTGACTCAGTATCTTTGCTGCCTTCGCTGAGAGTGTTTGTATAGCAGTTGCTGAGTTGCACTCATGAGCGGCATATCGCGTCACAAAACAGTTGTTTGGCTCATAGGACATCCTATAGAGTCCTTCAAAGAACCCAGCTTCCATCTAAAAGGGAAACATTAGCATTGTTTATGAACTACAAGATCAATAAAAAGCAACAGGTGAAAACAGCGGCTTGTTGACTGCTAGAGATGTTATGGATGTGTGGGAAAAGGCACGCATCCCTAAGTGTTGAAATGTCATGTCGTGGAGAGAGTAAGAAACTTTTCAACGAGTGGGAGAAAACTAAAGAAGAACAGAAAATAATAAGAAGAAGCATCAGCCTGCACTACTTCAAAAACAAGAGAGCTGGCAAAATGACTTGCCAAGATCTGTTTGACATTGCACATGCAAGTGCTCTTGACATGATAAGATAGATGAAGATCGTGAGTTTTGATGCTGCAACGACAAAAAGGAAGAAAAGGCAAAATGTCTGGAGTGGATAAAGTTTTTTCACAAATGGAAGAGATTGCTAGAGAAGGAAACATTGCTTGAAAAGAAAAGAAAGAGGGAAACAGCCGTTTTCGAAGCAGCAGTGCCTAAGTTCAAGTCCTTCAAGTTTGAATGAAGATAGTTCAAAATCAGAAGAAGAATTTGTTGCTGACCCTCAGCAGCCATCAACTTCGAGACAAAGTAGATCAAGTCTAAGAGTGCAAAGCTTATGGATTCTTCAATGCCTTGTATCTCTTGATGCTGCAAAAGTAAGTGATAGAGCTGCTTCGGAAATCTTGATCCCAACAATCAATGCTCTTGGGCAAAACCCTGAAGAATACAGTGTTAGCTATTCATCGATACGGAGAGCCAAGACAAGGAACCGCAAGACAATGCAGAAAATTTGAAGCAGGATTTCGAAAAAATTGCCCTCTCCAATACATTGGACGGCAAACTACTGGAAGATATTACTGGTCATAGAAAATGTTGATCGACTGCCAGTTCTAATTTCCGGCCAAGGAGTTGATCAGCTTCTTGGTATTCCCAAACTTGCCAGAGGAACTGGTCAAAAACATTGCAGATGCTGTCCATCTTAGTATTGGAGTGGAATATATCCATGACCAGTGAAGGGCATGTGTTTTGACACCACTGCCTCCAACACAGGTTCTAAGAGTGGTGCTTGTATGTTACTAGAGCAAAGATTGGATAAAGATATGCTGTTGGCTGGCTTGCCGACATCATATTTTCGAAATAGTGTTAGAAGCTGCAGTTTCTGTCTCCGCTTGCCATCTTCTAGTGGCCCTGACATACAACTGTTTAAGAGATTCAAAGCAAAGTGGGTGGAAATTGACAAGACAATTACCAAACAGCAAACAGATGACCCTAACATTGCAGAGAAAACTCTCAGATGCTATTTTGAAGAACTCATTCAATTTGCTCAAGCTCAGCTTGATGACGCAGCAGCCTCGTGAGACTACAAGGAATTGCTCGAGCTAACGCTCATTTTCATCGGTAGTGCCCCCAAGTCAGGAATCAGCTTAAAGCACCGGAGCTTATCACAGAGCACGATGGTATGGGCAAGCCTAATTTACTGCATTAAAATTTGGATGTTTAATCTCAGTTTTAAACTAACTGAGAGAGAGGAAAAAGGACTGAGAGATGTTTGCTGCTTTTCAGTCTGCGATATACATCAGATCGTGGTACCTGGCACCCATACCCTCATGCGCCCCCCGTTCAGATTTGCATTTTGTGCAGTCTGCAGCTCTACAAGCAAAGGATGACAAAATTGCAAGTGCTGCACTCAATAAGTTTTTGAGACATTTGTTGTGGTACCTCTCTGAGGAGCTTGTGGCGCTTGCATTTTTTGATTCAGCTGTTTCGCATGAGACAAAAAACAAAATGAAGCATGCTCTGCAGAAACCAGTTGACTCAAAACCGAGCAAACGAGCATCAATAAATCCTGAATCAGCTGGGCAGAAACAACTGCAGGATTTCGTTACTGCGAACCACAAAAGATTCTTTGAAATCCTAGAGGTGCCTTGCCCTTTTCTTGAAAAAGATGCTGAAGAATGGAATGATGATGAAAGTTATGCGAATGCAAGAGATATCGCATATGGACTCAAAGTGGTAAACGACATTGCGGAAAGAGGTGTACGACTGATGGAGGAATACAACAAACTGATAACAATGATGAAGAGCAGAAACAATACCTTCTTCAAATTGTTAAAAGTACAGGTCGTCACTCTCAAACAAAAACAAGAAAACATTACTCTTGCTTCACAAAAAACGAAAATAAACATACATAAGTGGTTATGGAATGCCTACTGGGGAAACTTCCACATAAAAAAAAGTTAACGCGCTATACGCTGTACCTCAGAGGGTGGTGCGGAAATCAGCGTGCCTATTATTTACTATTTTATGAGCTCACTACGTACTATAGTCTAGAATGTCATCGTTTTTTTTCAAACTAGGTTAACTAGGTACATATCAAACCGGCTCCGGCGAAAATATCAACAAAACAATATTTTTGAGCACAAACTGATATACATTTATTTTTAAAGCTTGGTAGCAACCTCTAATTTTCTCGTTTTCAACCCCAAATTTCGCATACAATGATTTCTTAGGAATATGAATAAAATAGGAGGGTGTCTCCCTGAAAATTGAAAAAAAAAAAATTTGACCCCTTTTTTGCATCACCCTAATATATATATATATATATATATATATATATATATAGAATATATATATCGGGTCCGCAAAAAAAAAAGGAGCATGACAAAAATTGCTCTCACGCCCGCATTTTTTGCCGGACCCTTAAATGTTATATATCTAGCTAAAGATAAAAGAGCCCAGAGTTGTATAAAACAAATTTCATCAAAATCGGTCAAAATAAAGATTTTATGGCCACAAACGTGCAATGACTAAAAAAAGTGAATTTCCGCGTAAAAGTTTAATGTTTCTCATTTTAAATTATTTTTTTCAGATGCCTAAATAATTTTAATCAATAAAAATGATAATATGCCCTTTTCTAAAGAAGATAAAATATTAATAAAACATTATAGACTTGATAAAAATTATGGCGCAATAAAATTATTACAAGAGTTTCCGAATAAACCATGGTCGAAAGGAGGTTTGGACAAGCTGTTAAGAAAAATCGACGAAACTGAAAGTACTGAAAGGAAACAAGGAAGCGGGAGGCCAAGATCAGTTCGAACCGAAGAAAACATCAGAGATGTGGAACTAAGAATTTGTAGTCAAGAAGGCAGACCAGGGACTCACGTGACACCGTCCAGAATTGCTAATGAGTTGAGCATATCCGAAAGTAGCGTCAGAAACATTATTAAAAACGACCTTGAACTAAAACCTTATAAACGGATACACGGGCAGAAATTAACTGAAATTAACGAACAGAAAAGAGTTGTTTGTTCTGAAAGCATGTTAAGAAATATCACTCCCGAAAAAGTAGACCGGCTTTTTTACTGACGAAAAGAAGTTTAGTCTTATAATTTCGTTTTCTTTGGAAATTGTAAAATTATATGACATGTTGTAGTAAAACTTTTATATTTTCTTTAATTTTTGACGTATTGACATGAAATTTGGTACTAACTTAGTTTATTTGTTGCTTATTTGCCTAAAATAAGTTATTTGTCATTATGTGTAAAAATAAATGTACAGTAAACATTTTCGTCATGCTCCTTTTTTTTTGCGGACCCTGTATATATGCAATAAAATCACAGAATAACACGTGATCTTATTAATAAGCAAACAACCACAGGGAAAAGGAAAAAGAAACACGAAATCCGAGCGCTTTCGTGATATATTCACATCTTCAGGGAAAAACAAATAATAGGCAGATTTTACAAAGTAAATGAGTTAAATACACAAGCGAAAAAAAATCCCAGTCGGCAACTCAATTTTAAAAAACCATAAAACACTCTAAAGATTTTTTCAATAGATAACTTAATCTGAAGGAAGCTAAATTATTGAATATAAAAGAACTATATAGATGAAATTAGACAGTTAACATGTACAGAAAACAAAAATTATTATAACAGTTATTAGAAATAGTATTTAATTAAAGCAGGCAATTAAGTGGCAAGAATTTAATGAAAACAAAGGGAATGGTGCCAACATCTTACAGAATATTCCAAACTTCTACAAACAATCTGAAAAAACTCTCCCAATAGCCAAAAGTCTAATAAACCACCAAGCACACAAATATTATATACGAAAGAAATATTACAATGCACACATAAGAATGTTAACAGTTCTTAAAATAATATTTAACGAAAGCAAACCGTTAAGGGGAAAGAATGCGGTCAAGAAACCAATAGGCCCTACGCCAACTTTCTAATTATGTACGGGTCTAATTTATACAGCCCAGGGCTTATATTAAGGACCAAATCCACATTATTCTTGATCACACTAGATTCAATTATATTTCTGCTAACAATAGATTTACTAAACTTAATATGGAGGCATTTTTCCAGTCAATGGGGTGATTAGTATCTCTTACGTGAGTGAAAATGGCGTTAGATTCTTGGCCAATTCTTATACTGTACGGTATTGATGTTGCTTAATACGTAACTCAAGGGACTTACCAGTTTGGCCTATGAAAAATTTATTACATATTGTGTATGGAATTTTATATACACAACCCTGTTCACTTAAAGGGGAGTTCTTAATCAATGAATTCTTAATTACATCTAAATTTCTGAACCCAATATTTACGTTAAAATTCCTCAGCAGATTCGGCAGATCAAGGAAATTTTCCCTAAATGGTAACACTAACAAATTTTTTGTGTTATAAGGAATCTTGTCCTTTACTTCGTAGAAGGTTTTCTTTGCCATTTTTAAGGATTTATCTATGCAGTTCTTTGGATATTTTAAATCAAACGCAATTTTGTATATTTTACTAATTTCGTCATCAATGAACTCTGGGCTACAAATTCGTAAGCCTCTTAGGAACAAAGCAGAAAAAACGGGTCGTTTTACGTTAATGTGGTGAGCAGAATAATAATGTATATTGGAGCAATTATTAGTGGGTTTTCTGTAAATATTGTACTTAAACTTTTTTCCAGACCTATATTAGTGATGTAGGTCACATCCGCATCCGCATCCTCATCCGCGGAACATCCGCACATTTTCTCGCATCCGCATCCGCACCCGCATCCGCACTTTGGACTGCGGATGTCGTGCGGATGTGGACCGTTGAGATAAAATGTCATTAATAAGCGGAAATTATCAAATTCTACTATATTAATAGAACTAGTTCATTGTGCGCAAAAGTGATGCAAGCGACAAGACGAGAGGCTGTTCTTGTATGAAGTTACTCTCTTGCAACCTACTTAGATCCACGTTACAAAGCTAAGTTATTTTCACCTAGTACATTAGAACGAGTTAAATCATCACTTGGCAAAGCAGTTGAAGAGCTTCAATCTTTGAATCTGTCGCTTCGCCACCCACCAAAAGAATAAAAGTTTCAGTGACAGAACCAACACCTTCAACAAGCAAATCTATCACAGAATCTGTCTCTCAGTTTTTGAGTCAAGCAGCAATGACGAGACCTACGCGATGTCAAAAGATGCAGTAAAAATGATCGAGAGCTATCACCAAGAAAAACGCCTGGCTGCATGTGACAATCCTATTAGTTGGTGGAAAAATACGCAGAATATCTATCCATACTTGAGTAAACTTGCAAGGAAACATTTAGCCTGTCCTCCAACAAACGTACCAAGCGAGAGATTATTTAGCAGTGCTGGATTAATATATGATGAAAAGAGAAACAGACTGGCAGCAGAAAAGGCAGAAAAATTAATGTTCCTTAAGCATAACCTTCCTATAATTAAGTTTGAACATTAAACGATGAACATCTTAGTTTACTTTATTTTAATCACTCATTTATAAATATGCCTGATAAAACTTTAAACTTAATATAAATAGTTATCAAGCTAATTAAAGATCTCTTTCTATAAGGGTGGAGGTTGGGGAAAGAGGTCAGTGGGGTGCATTTGAGTTGGGTTCACGTCCCGCATCCTGGTAACACAATTATGGTTTCTAATTGTGGCTGAAACTCAACAAAATATAACGAATTTATTTGCAGACGAATTCACTAATTGATTTCTATATTAGTTAGATGCTTGATATTATTTTATATGTTCAGAGAAAAGTACAGCAATTATTGTACAATTAATCAATTATACTACATTATAGCTATAGCTCTCTCTATATAATAACTTATTATATACGTTAAACACAACAAATCTCGAATACATCCTAAAAAATAACGAAAATGTAGACATCCGCATCCGCATCCGCGGATGTTGAAATCAAACATCCTCATCCGCATCCGCATCCGCGGATGTGGAAAAAATGACATCCGCTACATCACTAACCTATATATTAAAACATCTAAAAAAGGGATCGAAGAATCTGTTTCTATTTCAACTGTAAAATTGATAGAGGGAATTAAATTATTAAGTTTGGGTAAGAATTCATTGAGATTTAAGGATACTGGCCAAAGACAAAGAACATCATCTACATATCTAAACCATGCAGTGGCGGATAGCCCTATAGGCTGCACAGGCTGAAGCCTAAGGCCTGGATGTCTTAGGGGCCCGCCAAAAATATGTGTATAAGTAAAAAAAAACAATCAAACAAAAGTATTTATTTCGGAAAATGAGATACATAAAAATTGAAATACATATATAATAATAGAAATATTTAAAATTGTAATTTGCGACATTTTTTGCCTGCGAATTCATTAATAATATCCTGACAGTCAATTTTATGCAAATGCTCCCACTCGATGTGCATCAATTATGATATTTGTAGCCTAGCCACAAGTCACAGCGCTGTAAACACGTTCAACCACGTTCACACTTGTTTTGTGCGCTATTATGCATTACTCCCTCAATGAAAATTAAATTTTTATAGTATATGAATAAAAGGGCCCGATCATACATACTAAGCCTAAGGCCCAGAAAATGTTAATCCGCCCCTGCGTTTGAACATAATTTGGCAGAATCTTCCTTAATAACTTACTTTCAAAAAACTCCATATATATAAGTTACTTAAAATGGGAGAGAGGGGGTTTTCCATCGCCATACCAAATTTCTGCCTAAAATATTCATTATTGAACACAAATTTCGAGTCTACTATGCACAGCTTAATTAATTCTATAATTGTAGCAACAGGTAATGGCAAAATATGCTTAACCAATTCTTCCGAAAGAAACACTAATAGATCCTCCACCGGGACTCTTGTAAATAAAGCGGTAACATCAAAGCTTACCAATATAAATTGTAATTGACACTGATACTATTTAATTTTTCCACAAGGTCTACATCATTATTTATGTGTGATTGTGAAATTGTGCCCAGGAGAGGAAAGAAAACCTTTTACGAAGTAAAGGACAAGATTCCTTATAACACAAAAAATTTGTTAGTGTTACCATTTAGGGAAAATTTCCTTGATCTGCCGAATCTGCTGAGGAATTTTAACGTAAATATTGGGTTCAGAAATTTAGATGTAATTAAGAATTCATTGATTAAGAACTCCCCTTTAAGTGAACAGGGTTGTGTATATAAAATTCCATACACAATATGTAATAAATTTTTCATAGGCCAAACTGGTAAGTCCCTTGAGTTACGTATTAAGCAACATCAATACCGTACAGTATAAGAATTGGCCAAGAATCTAACGCCATTTTCACTCACGTAAGAGATACTAATCACCCCATTGACTGGAAAAATGCCTCCATATTAAGTTTAGTAAATCTATTGTTAGCAGAAATATAATTGAATCTAGTGTGATCAAGAATAATGTGGATTTGGTCCTTAATATAAGCCCTGGGCTGTATAAATTAGACCCGTACATAATTAGAAAGTTGGCGTAGGGCCTATTGGTTTCTTGACCGCATTCTTTCCCCTTAACGGTTTGCTTTCGTTAAATATTATTTTAAGAACTGTTAACATTCTTATGTGTGCATTGTAATATTTCTTTCGTATATAATATTTGTGTGCTTGGTGGTTTATTAGACTTTTGATCAGGTTGGCTATTGGGAGAGTTTTTTCAGATTGTTTGTAGAAGTTTGGAATATTCTGTAAGATGTTAGCACCAATCACTTTGTTTTCATTAAATTCTTGCCACTTAATTGCTTGCTTTAATTAAATACTATTTCTAATAACTGTTATAATAATTTTTGTTTTCTGTTGTTGAATATAAACATAAGTTTGATTGATAAATATTTACTGGTAATTATGCCCATTTACTGTATGTATATTTTAGTATACCATTATTATTTTGTCGTTTTCTACTTTGTGTTCTTCTTTTGTTTTGTTTTCTGTTTCGCTCATTCGTCTGTCTCAGCTGTTCCAAAGTACACTTGCATAAATTGTGTATTCGGTGTTTTATTTTCCCCACAATGCTCGTATTTGTCATCTCCACAAAATGACCACATCAACAGGTTATGGGCCCAGGTCACGTCTTTATTTTGATGGAGATGAGGGAAAATACGAATTGTGGGAAGTTAAATTTAGAGGGCATCTCCGACTTCAAAAGTTGCTTTCGGTCGTAGAAGGAGCACAAGATGGCGATGTTGATCCTGAGAAAAATGCCGAAGTTTTTGCCGAGCTTGTGCAAGTGCTCGATGACAAAAGTTTGTCTTTAATCATTAGAGATGCAAAAGACAATGGACGAGAGGCATTAAAAATTCTCCGTGAGTATTATCTAGGTAGTTCCAAACCTAGGGTAATCTCCCTCTACACTGAGCTCACATCACTAAAAATGAGCAGACAGGAGAGTGTGACAGCATATATGATCAGAGCGGAGACAGCTGCCGCATCATTGAAGATTGCTGGTGAGACAATTTCTGATAGCTTATTGGTAGCAATGATTTTAAAAGGATTACCTGATGACTTTAAGGCCTTTTCTACAGTGGTCACTCAGAGGGGTGATACCATGAATTTTGTGGACTTTAAGTCTGCATTGAGAAGTTATGAAGAGTCAGAAAAGTGTAGGTTAACCTATAGTACTAGTGATGACAATGTCATGAAAGTCAAATCTAATGTCAATAGTAATTCAAAATTGTGTTACTCATGTGGAAAACCTGGACACAAAAAGTTTCAGTGTAAAAATAAAAATAGTTCTTTAAAATTTAGTAGATGGTGTGACTTCTGTAAAAGTAACTCTCATGATACAGAATTCTGTAGGAAGAAAAATTCTGTGAGCCTTGTTGTGGATGATAATAGAAAAGATGAATATTTTATTTTCATAGTAAATACCAGTGTAACTTTTGATGAACACAATAATGAGATAGATTCATGCAATATGTTGATTGACTGTGGAGCAACTGTTCATATACTTAGGGATAAATCAAAATTTGTTTATTTGGATAAGGATTTTGATTCATCAAAGCATTTTATTGAGCTTGCTGATGGAAGCCGATCCAATGGCATTGTGTCTGCCAGAGGTGATGCTAATGTTGTTATTAGGGACTCTCAAGGTAAGAAAAGGAAAGCTACCCTTAAAGATACATTGTGTATTCCTTCTTACAAGCAGGATATATTTTCTGTTCAAGCTGCAACAGAGAATGGAGTATCTGTAAAATTTTACCCTAATTCCGCAGAACTGATAGCTCCAGATGGTACTGTGTTTGATATAGAGAAATCTGGAAAATTATATTTTTTGAACAATGTGAAAACACAAAAAATGCATTCTCTTGAAGAATGGCATAAAATTTTAGGACATTGTAATGTCAAAGATCTGTTGAAGCTTGAGTCAGTTGTTGAAGGAATGAAAATTATTGGTAAAGACAATTTTAACTGTAAAACCTGTGTTGAAGGAAAAATGTGCCAATACAGATATAGAGAACCTGATAAAAGAGCTAACAAACGTTTAGAATTAATACATTGTGATTTAGCGGGCCCAATAGATCCAATTTCAAGAGAAAATTCTAGATTTGCAATTATATTTGTTGGTGATTATACAAGTGTAGTATTTGTTTATTTCTTAAGGAGTAAGAGTGATGCTACTTCTGCTACAGCAAGATTTTTGGCTGATATCGCTCCATATGGTTCTGTTAAAAGATTTAGGACAGACAATGGGACAGAATTTACCAGTTCAGAATTCAAGTCTCTCATGGTGAGTAATAAAATTAAATATGAATTTTCAGCCCCTTACTCGCCGCACCAGAATGGTACTGCTGAAAGGACATGGAGAAGCCTTTTGAAATGGCCAGATGCTTACTATTAGAAGCAAAATTACCAAAGAAACTATGGAATTATGCAGTTAGAGCTTCAGCATACACCAGAAACAGATGCTTTAATCAAAGAACTGGGAAGACACCTCATGAAATGTTCCATGAAAGAAAACCTGACATCAGTAATATGCACACTTTTGGCTGCAATTGTTTTGCCTATGTACAAAAGAAGCAAAATTGGATGCAAGAAGTGAGCAGGGAGTTTTTATAGGCTATGATGTTAGCAGTCCTGCTTACCTGGTATACTTTCCAGAGAAAGATGAAGTTAGAAGAGTAAGATGTGTCAGATTTCATGAAGTGAACCAACAACATGAAGTTACCCATGATGATCCATTAGATTTTATACAATGTAGAACCCCAGAAGAAAATGAAAAAGTTGAAACCCCTATAAGAAATTTAGAAGGTGAAGTTGAGCCAAAGACAGAAAAGGAAAACCAAAAGCGCCCACAGAGAAGACGGAATGCATCCAAATATCTGGAAGATTATGTGGACCCAGATAGCTTAGACGCTGCAAGCTGCACTATTGATTACTGTTATACTGTAGAGTCAGTAATATTCCTAGGACTTACAATGAAGCCATTGCATCTCCCGAAGCATTTAAGTGGAAAAATGCAATGAATGATGAAATAAGATCCCTAGAAGAAAATGATACATATGAACTTGTACCAGCGCCTAAGGATCGATCCGTAGTAGGTGGAAGGTGGGTTTATGCTGTGAAGCTAGGACCAAACAATGAAGAAAAATTCAAGGCTCGTTATGTGGCGAAAGGTTATTCCCAAATTGAAAACATTGACTATGTAGAAACATTTTCTCCAACTGCCCGTATTACATCAGTCCGTTTACTCATGCAGTTAGCTGTCCAGAATGGTTTTGTTGTCCACCAAATGGACGTAAAGACAGCTTACCTTAACGCTGACATAGACTGCGAGTTATTTGTTGAGCAGCCTGAAGGTTTTGTAAAAACAATGAAAAATGATGAACGACTTGTATGTAAACTAAATAAATCTTTGTATGGACTTAAACAAAGTGATAGAAATTGGAATAATATACTTCATGATTTTTTTTTATAGTCAAAATTTCAAGCAGTCATTTTGTGATCATTGCGTTTATACTAAACATAAAGATGATTTATGCATAATAATAATTGTTTGGGTAGATGATTTAGTTATATCTGCTAGTGATTTAAATACTGTTAATGATGTCAAATTTTCTTTGTCTCAAAGATTTAAAATGAAAGATTTAGGTCAATTAAATTGGTTCTTAGGTATTGAATTTCAGTTTGAAGGTGATAGTATCAAAATGAACCAGACAAAATATTTGGAAAGAATATTGCGTAGATTTGATATGACCAATTGTAATCCTAAATTGATTCCATGCGATATGTGTGTGAACAAAGATATAGTTTCTGATTCCAAGGAATTGATTGATCCAAAATTATATAGAGAAATTGTTGGTAGCTTAATATATGTCATGACTTGTACTAGGCCAGATTTATGTTACGTGGTTTCTAAACTGTTTCAGTATATGTCTGTTAATTTATTTATTTATTGGGTTCAAAATCCCAGCTGAGCCGTGAACGGCCAAATTCTAAAGGGCCAGTGCTACCTACAGCCCAAGTTAAGCTAAAATTAAAACTTACGGATTTGAGATCCTATTAGGTCCTACCTCAGGGTTGCTGACTCGATGCTGGCCTACCTTAGACCTTTGTTACATGAATTTAATATAAACAAAAGGGGTACTATTTATGGTCTTCTTTCTCAACCTTGCAACAACAACGCAACCTGGACTATTGCACGATGCAACAATCTTGTATCTAAACAACCAAACTGAATTGCAAGAGAGCTCTCTAACAGACCACACCCTGTACGTACGACATCCCACAAACGAGTAGAAAGAAGGCGCAGCGCCCCAAAATGATGCCAACAGTGTGACCAAACAATGATGCCGCAAGAGCTCAAAAATGCTAGCTCTAAATTAAGTTAATTTTTCACTAACCTTACAATTATGAGATGGATATATATACACCTTAACTTAATATATACAAGCAATGCTGCATCAATCAGCTTAGTCATCATATCGCCTTGGGACAACAATGGTTCTTCCTCTTCTAGATTTTCTAACACTCCCCACCGAAGAGGCATTGTTGTCATTACCTTGTGCAAGGTTAGCCAAGCCTTCTCCATGAGGCTGTAACTCAAATGTTTCATCTTGACTATTTGTGTTTTTGCTGATTTCTAAAGCATAGAGTTTTTGTATAGGTCTCTTTAACTTTCCTCCTGAAGTCTTTACCAGTGCAGACCTAACTAAATTGTCTTCGCCAACAAACAACTCTTCAATTATGCCAAGCTTCCAGCATTGCCTTGGTCTTTCATCCCCAATCATTACCACTTCTCCCACCTTGATACAATTTGCATTGGAGCCCTTTACCTTGCCTGATGGGTAATAATTGAGTTCTGGCAAGTATTCCATCTGCCACCTCTTCCATAACTGATCTTGTAGCTCTTCAAGGTACCTGAACCGTCTGGTTAACTCTCCTTGAGTGCTCTGGATAGGCTGCAAGTCTTCTGGCACACTGGGGCGTGATGGTAATCGTTTACCACTGTTATTTTATTTATTTGTTGGGTTCAAAATCCAAGCTGAGCCGTGAACGGCCAAATTCTAAAGGGCCAGTGCTACCTACAGCCCAAGTTAAGCTAAAATTAAAACTTACGGATTTGAGATCCTATTAGGTCCTACCTCAGGGATGCTGACTCGATGCGGGCCTACCTTAGACCTTTGTTACATGAATTTAATATAAACAAAAGGGGTACTATTTATGGTCTTCTTTCTAAACCTTGCAACAACAACGCAACCTGGACTATTGCACGATGCAACAATCTTGTATCAAAACAACCAAACTGAATTGCAAGAGAGCTCTCTAACAGACCACACCCTGTACGTACGACATCCCACAAACGAGTAGAAAGAACGCGCAGCGCCCCAAAATGATGCCAACAGTGTGACCAAACAATGATGCCACAAGAACTCAAAAATGCTAGCTCTAAATTAAGTTAATTTTTCACTAACCTTACAATTATGAGATGGATATATATACACCTTAACTTAATATATATAAGCAATGCTGCATCAATCAGCTTAGTCATCATATCGCCTTGGGACAACAATGGTTCTTTCTCTTCTAGATTTTCTAACACTCCCCACCGAAGAGGCATTGTTGTCATTACCTTCTGCAAGGTTAGCCAAGCCTTCTCCATGAGGCTGTAACTCAAATGTTTCATCTTGACTATCTGTGTTTTTGCTGATTTCTAAAGCATAGAGTTTTTGTATAGGTCTCTTTAACTTTCCTCCTAAGTCTTTACCAGTGCAGACCCAACTAAATTGTCTTTGCCAACAAACAACTCTTCAATTATGCCAAGCTTCCAGCATTGCCTTGGTCTTTCATCCCCAATCATTACCACTTCTCCCACCTTGATACAATTTGCATTGGAGCCCTTTACCTTGCCTGATGGGTAATAATTGAGTTCTGGCAAGTATTCCATCTGCCACCTCTTCCATAACTGATCTTGTAGCTCTTCAAGGTACCTGAACCGTCTGGTTAACTCTCCTTGAGTGCTCTGGATAGGCTGCAAGTCTTCTGGCACACTGGGGCTTGATGTTAATCGTTTACCACAAAGAAAATGATTTGGTGTCAATGGCTCTGCATCCTGCATACTGTTGTAAACAAAAGTGATAGGCCTACTGTTCACCATTGCTTCTACTTCACATAAAACAGTGCAGAATTCTTCTTTGCTCAAACGAGCATTAGCTAAAAGTTTCTTTAATGGACACTTTACACTTCTCACTAGCCTTTCCCAAAATCCTCCCCACCATGGTGCTCTCTCAACAATAAACTCCCACTGTACCCCTTGGTGTGAAAAGTAGGATTGGAATCCTTCCTCTTTTAGCAAGGACCAAATTTCTTGGAGTTCCTTTGCAGCCTTTTTGAAGGTTTTTGCATTATCCGATATGATTTTATTTGGGAAACCCCTTCTGTTCACAAACCTTTTAAAGGCCAAAAGAAATACATCACTACTTAAGTTGCTTACCAACTCCAAATGGATTGCTCTGGTGGTAGCACAGGTGAAAAGACATATATAACCTTTGTTAGACTCCCCTCGCTCATACACATAGACTGGCCCTGCAAAGTCTACTCCCACTACATCAAATGGGGCAGTGTAGACACACCGTTCTCTTGGAAGTGGAGCCACCTTTTCATAATAAGGCTTTGCACTCCAACGCTTGCAAACCACACATTTATGCACGACCTTTTTTACTACTTGTCTAATTTTGGGACTCCAAAACTGTTGTCTGATCTCTATTATCACTTCTCTAACTCCAGCATGTAACAGCTTATGATGAGTATCCAGGATCAAAAGGTCCACAAAGTGACCCCCAGAAGGTAGCAAATTGGATGTCTTTTCTCCTCTGGAAGCCCAGAAAACTGTAGTCTACCTCCTACTCTCAATAAATCCTGATCCAAAAACACATCCAAACCCTTGAGCGCAGAATGTGTTGGTAGAACCTGTAATGGATGGCTGTTGAGCAATTCTCTCTCTTCACCAAATTTTTCCTTCTGCATATATAGCACCCAGTATTTCCTGGCTTGCTGAATCTCATTACTGTTCAGAATTCCTTCCCTTCTTGTTTCTCCCTTAATGTTGTTGGTAAATCTATATACCCATGCTGTCACTCTTAACAATCTTTTCAGACTGCTAATGTCCTCAAGCCTCAATATGGGGTCTTGCTGCATAACTTGACAACTGTTCACAGCGCATTTTCTCACCTCACTCACCCATGCTTCTTCAGCCTGGCATTCTCCTACAATAGGCTGATTAGAAGGCCAGTTTTCACTTCCAAGTTTTAGCCACTCCGGCCCATTCCACCACAAACTTGACTGTGCAAGATCTTTCACTGAAATTCCTCGTGTTGGTAAATCAGCGGGGTTTTGGGTGCCTGGACAATGCTTCCATTGCTTGGGATCTGTGTGCGCTTGAATTTCCTCCACCCTATTGGCAACAAATGGTTTCCATTTCCTTGTCTGGCTTCTTAACCAGTGCCAAACTATAGTGGAGTCTGTCCAATAATAGCTTGGAATTTCAGAGAGGGCCAAAGACTTTTGCACTGTAACTGGAAGCCGACTAGCAATAACGGCACCCATCAATTCCAACCTTGGAACAGAAAGCCTTTTCAAAGGTGCTACTCTGCTCTTTGCAGCAACCAACCTGCAACTTACTTCCTCTTGCAATGTGCCTCTAATATAAATACAAGTTGCATAGGCTTCCTCACTTGCATCACAAAAGATGTGCAGCTCCAAATTGTCTGGACTCTGGTTCAACTCTCCAAAGTACCATCTTGGGATTTCAATGTCTCC
Organism: Bathynomus jamesi; assembly: GCA_023014485.1. Lineage (NCBI taxonomy): Eukaryota > Metazoa > Arthropoda > Malacostraca > Isopoda > Cirolanidae > Bathynomus > Bathynomus jamesi. The sequence continues at coordinate 57,348 of JAJOZX010001051.1, forward strand.
AAGATGTGCCAATTCTTTGAACCAATATTTCCACCTTACCACCATATGATCAGGTAACTCTTGGTCCCAACCAAGTCCAATTTCCCAGAGGCTCTGAAACCAAATTTTTGACTTTATCACAAATGGAGCCAGGAATTCAAGAGGATCAAAGACCTTTGAAGCCAAACTAAGAGCTGTACGTTTTGTCCACCTTGTCTCATTCTCAGCCAGCTCTACTAAAGATTTCCCATTGAAGGTAAACAAATCATCATCTTGCTGCCAAACAATGCCTAGCACCTTTGCGTCTATTGCCCACAACTCCTTAATACCAGAATCTTCAATACTTTCTGCTGCATCAGGTAGTGAGGGCCGGGCCAGAGCTGGGCACTTGCGGTTTTTTTGCGGTACTGCGGTACTGCGGTACTGCGGTACTACCGCACTACCAAACCGGTACCGCATAACGCAGTACCGCAAAAAATGCGGTAGCGGTACTGCTGTACTTTCAGCGATCCTTTGCGGTACTGCGTTATGCGGTACCGGTTTGGTAGTGCGGTAGTACCGCAGTACCGCAGTACCGCAAAAAAAACCGCAAGTGCCCAGCTCTGTGACAGGTACTACACAGGAATGACTCATAAACTCTTGTAATTGCGAATGATTGGTCTGCCATTTTCTAAGCTCCATGCCAGCCTCCCTCATTATAGCTCTAGCCTCCATGAATATCTGTTTAGCCATTTCTGTATTATCCACGGAACACAGCAAATCATCAACATAAAAATTTTTCCTTATGTGTTCAATAGTGTTAGGATAGACTTCAGAATATTTCTTAAAATGGTACTGCATAGTAGCTGCCAACAGAAATGGACTAGAGCTGAGGCCAAACAACACTGACTTCATTCTATATGCTTGAACCTTAGGTTCATTTTCCAACAAGTCTTTCGTATCCACCCACAGATACCTTACTGCATCTCTGTCCTCTGGTTTTAACTTTATCCTCAAAAAGGCTTGCTTCACATCTGCAGTCAATGCTACTCTACCAAACCTGAATCTCAGTAACAAGGAAAATAAATCTGCATTTAAATTTGGCCCAGCATCCAAACAGTCATTCAAGGACACACCACCTTTGTCCTTGGCTGATCCATCAAAAACTACCCTCAGTTTGGTGGTAGTTTTGTCTCGCCGTACCACTGCAATGTGTGGCAGATAATGTGCCTCCTGGCTCACCAGCTCACCTTGCACCCTTTCAGCATAGCCCTCCCTTACATAACTTAGGATGGCCTCATTGTATTCAATTAACAACTCCTCATTTTTTCTTAGCCTGTACAATGAAGTCTCCAACCTCCGATTAGCTAGCTGAAGGTTTGAACCGGGTTTGCAAGAATCCTTCCATGGTAGGCCAACTTCATAGCAACCATCTCTAAACCCAATCCCTTTTTCAAATTGCTCTAAAACATCATTGTTCACTGTACTTGCCTGTTTGTCCTTTATGCCAATAGATTCAAGTTCCCAAAACGCTTTCAAATGCCTTTCCAGACCATGGCTGTTCTCCTCAATCTTAACAAAAAGAGCCTTAACTTCCATTTCATTGCAATAACTACCATGTAGCATCCAGCCTAGCTTACTTTCAATAGCTACCGGGCCTTGAGATGTGCGGACAATATTACCAGTGATGAAGTCCCAATAATAGTCAGCTCCAATCAAAAGACTAATATCTTCTGTTCCTTCAAACTTATTATTGCCCAAATTAATTCCTTTAACTTGCAATTCTTGGACACATGCCATATCTAAACAAGTAGTGACTGGAGCACAAAGTTCCTCAATCTCTACAGCTTGGACCTTGATAGTGGGACTTTGCGGTAACAACCCTTTAACCAGAACTTCTACCTTCTTAAATTTGGTTCGGTTTTGAACGGAACCCCCAAACCCAGAAATTCTTAAATTTTCCCTCTTAAGTTCTTTAAACTTCAATTTTCTGGAAATTCTGGTCTTAATAAAACTACACTGGCTACCACTATCAAACAACACTCTTACAGTAGCTTCTCCCTCATTCCCAATTAATAAGGCTGCAGTTGTTTGCAATAATCCCCCTTTACTTTTACTCCCTTGCATAGCAGTGGCATGTGCCACTGATGTCTCTACTTCTGGGGTAGGCCTACTAGGAGTGTTTTCACACAATAATGGCTGATGCCTACCATGACATTTTTTGCACAAAATTTTAAACTTACAAAACCTTGCTCTATGACCTTTCAAAAAACATTTAAAACATGCTGTGGACTTAGTTACCCTGTCCTTTCTCTCTCTCAAAGGGTAAGCCTCAGCCACCTCACATTTATATGACTTGTGGTTGCCTTCGCAAAATATGCATTCCTTGATTCCCTTTAATTTATTCTCAGAGGAGGCATGTAGAGCTGACACTGTACCTGGGCTATTCCTTTTTGTGGAAACTTTGGTGCTGTGCCTGCCTTTGTCCCCTTGTTTACCATCCCACTGTGCAAACTCAACTCCCTCTCGTCTTGCTAATTCTGTGCCTAAAAGACTTAACATCTGCTGAAGGGGGATGTACACATGTTCTGCAGAGTGTCCCCTACTTAATTCAAGCAAAATTGAGCTAGGCAATTTAGACTCCAGTGTAGGAACCAACATTATACCATACCTTTCCATTCCTACACCCAAGTTGTCCAGGGACCTAGTTCTAATTTCAAATTCATCATATAACTGCCGTAACTCCTTGACACTATTAGGATTATTAACAGGAGGTATAGCTAAAAGTGCACGGAGGTGGCTTTTAATTAAGATCTCTGGCTTACCAAACCGTTTCTTTAATATATCCCAAGCCACATTATAATTAGCCTCTGTTAATGCTAATCCTGCTATAGTCTTTGCTGCCTCCCCTTCCAAGAGGGACCGCAAATAATTAAACTTCTCCACGGCACTTAACACTTGACTAGAATGAACTGCTGATTGAAAACTGTCTGCCCATCCTTGCCATTCCTGAATACTCCCAGAAAATGTTTTGAGTACAAGCCTCGGTAATTGAACTACAGATCTGTTAACCTTAACTTCACAAACATCATTTGTTGAGTGTTGTGTTTCATTATTAGACCTGGTCTCTAACTGTACTGAGCTGCTAAACTCTTTTGCTCGGAGGCCTACTTTAATTATATCATCAATAATCTCTTCAAAGTAAATTATGTTATTTTCTATTTCATCCTCTTCTATAAGAGCCTCAATTTTAACATTTACCTCACTTAGAGCAACCTTTTTAGTTTCTAATATGGAAAGCTGCGCAGTCACTAAGCGTAAATCCTCTTGCTCTATGGCAGAATCTATAGTGGCAATGACCTTTGTAATTAGACCTTTGTAGGCGCTTCTCCTTTTTATAAATTTGTTCAATTCAGATGCACTCATCTTCAATGCAAACAACAATTGGGCTCAATGCCAAATGAGCTGAATTGGCAGAAATACTTAACCAAACTGATCAAACGCAAATTTTACTTTCAAATAAACTGAATTGCTGGTGGGGTACTAACCAACACCAGTATGGAATACCAAATTTTCCACCCAGGACCTTAATTCAATAATAACCAAATTAACCAAACTGGTAAATGTAGGCCAAAAACAACGACAGACGACTGGCCAAGTTTCGCAATTGGGCAACCAAACTTTCTACCCTGGGACCTTAATTCAATAATAACCCAAAATTAACCAAACCGGTAAAATGTAGGCCAAAACGACGACAGACGACTGGCCAAGTTTGCAATTGGGCACCAAACTTTCTACCCTGGGACCTTAATTCAATAATAACCCAAAATTAACCAAACCGGTAAAATGTAGGCCAAAAAACGACAGACGACTGGCCAAGTTTAGCAATTGGGCGACCAAACTTTCTACCCTGGGACCTTAATTCAATAATAACCCAAAATTAACCAAACCGGTAAAATGTAGGCCAAAACGACGACAGACGACTGGCCAAGTTTAGCAATTGGGCACCAAACTTTCTACCCTGGGACCTTAATTCAATAATAACCCAAAATTAACCAAACCGGTAAAATGTAGGCCAAAAAACGACAGACGACTGGCCAAGTTTCGCAATTGGGCGACCAAACTTTCTACCCTGGGACCTTAATTCAATAATAACCCAAAATTAACCAAACCGGTAAAATGTAGGCCAAAAACGACGACAGACGACTGGCCAAGTTTCGCAATTGGGCGACCAAACTTTCTACCCTGGGACCTTAATTCAATAATAACCCAAAATTAACCAAACCGGTAAAATGTAGGCCAAAACACGACAGACGACTGGCCAAGTTTCGCAATTGGGCGACCAAACTTTCTACCCTGGGACCTTAATTCAATAATAACCCAAAATTAACCAAACCGGTAAAATGTAGGCCAAAACACGACAGACGACTGGCCAAGTTTCGCAATTGGGCGACCAAACTTTCTACCCTGGGACCTTAATTCAATAATACTCAACCCGTCTAGGCCTAACTTGGGCTACAATTTGCACAATCAGAACTTTGCCGAAAAATAGTCACTGACTCAGTCTTGGGGTAGAATCCGGTTCTGAAGGACCATGTTATTTTATTTATTTGTTGGGTTCAAAATCCCAGCTGAGCCGTGAACGGCCAAATTCTAAAGGGCCAGTTCTACCTACAGCCCAAGTTAAGCTAAATTAAAACTTACGGATTTGAGATCCTATTAGGTCCTACCTCAGGGTTGCTGACTCGATGCGGGCCTACCTTAGACCTTTGTTACATGAATTTAATATAAACAAAAGGGTACTATTTATGGTCTTCTTTCTCAACCTTGCAACAACAACGCAACCTGGACTATTGCACGATGCAACAATCTTGTATCTAAACAACCAAACTGAATTGCAAGAGAGCTCTCTAACAGACCACACCCTGTACGTACGACATCCCACAAACGAGTAGAAAGAACGCGCAGCGCCCCAAAATGATGCCAACAGTGTGACCAAACAATGATGCCACAAGAGCTCAAAAATGCTAGCTCTAAATTAAGTTAATTTTTCACTAACCTTACAATTATGAGATGGATATATATACACCTTAACTTAATATATACAAGCAATGCTGCATCAATCAGCTTAGTCATCATATCGCCTTGGGACAACAATGGTTCTTCCTCTTCTAGATTTTCTAACAATGTCTAAGCCTACCAATGTCCATTTGAACTTAAGTAAGTTTGCTTTAAAATATATTAAAGGCACACTAGATTATGGTTTAACATTTCAAAAGTCTTGTAATGATTTGAATTTTGTTGGATTTTGTGATTCAGACTGGGGAGGCTCTAATGACAGAAAGAGTATCTCAGGTTATTGTTTCCAGTTGAATGATAATGGTCCATTAATTTCTTGGAAATCTAAGAAGCAAAATTGTGTTGCCTTGTCCTTATGTGAGGCAGAATATATAGCGTTAACATTTGCCATTAAGGAAGCAAAATTTTTGCAACAATTGCTGATAGATATGCAAGGTTGTAGTGAATTATCAGTGACCTTATATGTTGATAATCAAGGAGCACTTGAGTTGGCTAAAAATCCAGTGCACCACCAAAGAACAAAGCATATTGATATTAAATATCATTACATAAGGTCTCAAATTCAAAATAATAGTGTTATTTTACATTATGTGCCTACAAATGATAATGTTGCTGATATATTTACTAAACCTGTCAATAAAGAAAAGTTAAATAGATTCAAAATTACACTGGCCAACAAAATGAAACTTTTTTTCTCATCACAAACATGATCACACTTTTCTTAATGCAGTTTTCGCGCTGATTCCGAATCTGGTTTTATTGTTTTTCTAGCACGTAGAGTTATATAGATACACTGGTTTTGATATTTTTAAGTTTTTGATATTGCTATAAGAAAATTTATGGATGTATAGATCACACTTAGGAATGCTAAACAACAAATACATCATATACCTTATTCAATGTACTTATAAATAAAGAATATATACATTATTTTATTAAAAGCGCTGTGAGTGTGATTTCCTTTTGTAAATTTGGCCTGGATTGTCACGATACAGCATCCAACAATGGTCCGCCATCATGCTTTCATTCCAATATCCTTGGTAGCGCTTCTCCATCATCTAAATATCGTGATGGAAGCGCTCTCCTTGCTCGTCACTCACTGCACCAAGGTTTTCAGGAAAGAAATCTAAGTGGGAATGCAGGAAGTGAATTTTTAACGACATTCGACACTCCATTTCTTTGAAGGCATCAAGGAGGTTCTTGACTCCATCCTTATACTCAGGTGACTTGTTGCTTCCAAGAAAGTTTTCACATATCCATTTGAACGCCAGCCAAGCCTTCAATTCCAGCGGACTTAGGACTTAGGACTTAGGACTTAGGACTTAGGACTTTTTCAAATTCAGTGTCATTCAAAACCTCCCTTATTTGTGGCCCAACAAAAATTCCTTCCTTCAATTTGGCTGCAGTAACCTTCGGAAATTTCCTTGAAAGGTATTGGAACCCTTCAGAATTGACTTTACCCATTGCTTTAACAAAATTCTTCATTAAACCAAGTTTAATGTGAAGAGGTGGCAGATAGATCTTTTGGGGATCCACTAAAGGGACAGACTGGACATTGCTTATCCCTGGGACATATGTATACCTAAGTGGCCAGTCACTTTTGGTGTAATGTTCTATAGTGGCGCGACTGTCCCACAGGCAAAGGAAACAAAATTTTGTGAATCCTGACTGCATACCCATAAGCATTCCTATAACTTTTAGATCTCCACAAACATTCCATTGATGACTGTCGTATTTGATTGCCTTAAATAGTATATCCATATTGTCATATGTCTCTTTTAGATGGACGGAATGGGCAATGGGGATTGATGGCATTATATTACCATTATGCAAAAGAACTGCTTTCAGGCTTCTCTGCGACGAATCAATAAAGAGGCGCCACTCAGATGCCACATACGTCTGAGATATGGCTGTAAATAGTCCATTGATGTCATGGCAATAACAGAGAGGACCGTCTACTGAAAAGAATGCTGTTAATTCAAAATTCCGCTTTCGGTAATAACTAATACGAACATTGTTCTCAAGTAAATTGTTCTCCTTTAGTCTTGAGGCGAGAAGCTCTGATTTCTCTTTAGACAGCGATAAGTCTCTAACAAGATCATTCAACTGTCCTTGGGTTAACTTTTTAGGCTCTAAATGTCTACCTTCAAAAGTGTACTCTGGTTCTGTAGATGGTCCGGAAACGCCAGTTGCACCTTCATCACTTTCCATGTCATCTATGATAGAATCTAGCCTATCACTTGGGGGAATTGGAATGGGCAATGTTTCATCATGTTTTACTGGTCTACGTGCTGAATCCAAGTTTGGATATACAATCTGGTGTTTGTTCTTGGCAGAAAACCCCATTAAGTTCACACTACAAAAATAACAGTCTTCATGATGATCTCTCGGCTCCCTCCATATCATGGGTATGACAAATGGCATTGAAGCTTTCTTTTTGTTAAGCCAATCACGTAATCCATTTGAACAGCCAGAACAGATTTGATGTGGCGCCCATGGTTTATCTTGGTCACCTAGATGGCAACCAAAGTATAGCTTGTATATTTTCTTAATGTCGGTTGTAATACTTCGTCGCTGTGTTTTAGTTGTCAACTGGCCGCATACGAAACAGAACTTGTCGGGGTCATTCTTACATTGTCGAGGCATGTTGACTGACCTGAGCAAACTATAAATTAAAAAAAAATGTACACCAACTTGACACAACAAGTTCTTGGACTGGACTGATCTTTTGACACACAAAGCACAGCGTTGTTGCCTGAATCACAATGCTGCTAGACGTAAAAGCTCACACCTGAAATACATAAGATGTATAATTAAGATAATTGAAATAAATACGATGAATAAACTAAAAAAACACAATAAAATAAACACAATCAAATGTTGAAATATTAGTATTTTGCCTATTTAAAATGGTTAAATCTGTGTAGTTATATATATGCCTTCATCTTGAAAACTATACATGCTAGAAAAAATCTGAATGCAGTTTTGGAATCAGCGTGAAAAATGCTATCCAGCCAACACAAATTTTACTCTGATGAAAAATCTTTGTTGACCAGTGTTATTAGAGGTTACAAGATTTGAATGGTAACTATGATTTATATATATGGTATATAATCTTATATTATTTGTGATATATTGATATACTGTATATTGATTCAATTTGATTAGAGTATAATTTTGTATCTTCAAGAAAAGGAAACTTAAGTTTAAGAGGGGGGTGTTGAATATAAACATAAGTTTGATTGATAAATATTTACTGGTAATTATGCCCATTTACTGTATGTATATTTTAGTATACCATTATTATTTTGTCGTTTTCTATTTTGTGTTCTTCTTTTGTTTTGTTTTCTGTTTCGCTCATGCGTCTGTCTCAGCTGTTCCAAAGTACACTTGCATAAATTGTGTATTCGGTGTTTTATTTTCCCACAATGCTCGTATTTGTCATCTCCACAAAATGACCACATCAACATCTGTACATGTTAATTGTCTAATTTCATCTATATAGTTCTTTTATATTCAATAATTTAGCTTCCTTCAGATTAAGTTATCTATTGAAAAAATCTTTAGTGTTTTATGGTTTTTTAAAATTGAGTTGCCGACTGGGAATTTTTTTCGTTTGTGTATTTAACTCATTTACTTTGTAAAATCTGCCTATTATTTGTTTTTCCCTGAAAATGTGAATATATCACGAAAGCGCTCGGATTTCGTGTTTCTTTTTCCTTTTCCCTGTGGTTGTTTGCTTATATATATACACACACACACACACACACACATATATATATATATATATATATATATATAATATGCACAGGGTCATTCAATAAAACTAAGCCAATTTGAAATCTCTATAAAATGCACAATTTGATAGAGATTTCAAATATTTTTTTACACTAAATAAATAAAAGGCTCATAAATAATCTGTGATAATTTTATAACTTTATTTTAAATAATTTAGGAGTTATGCGGTTATTTCTACAGATTGCGAAAATTTCAGTTTTTCTCATTATGTAATATCTTCTTTTTTCTCTTTTTCAGAATTTGTTTAGATTTAAAATTTTTCGTGAATACCTCTAAATATGCCATTCTCACATGAAGATAAAATAATTATAAAGCATTATAGAGTTGAAAAAGGTTATAGTGCAAGGAAATTACTTTCTGAATTCAATTATAAAGGATGGACTAGATCAGGTTTAGATTACTTATTGAGAACTATCGATGAAACAGGAAGCATTGAAAAGAAGGTTGGTAGTGGGCGACCAAAATCAGTTAGAGTAGATGAAAATATTCAGAAAGTGGAGGAACGTATCCTTAGTCAAGAGGATCGACCTGGTAGCCACATGACACCTGCTCAAATATCAAAAGAACTAGAAATATCAGAATCAAGCGTAAGAAGGATTATTAAATCTGATCTGCAATTTAAACCATTTAAAGAGTGCATGGACAAAGTGATAGAAATGCAAGGGAATCATATTGAACAGTTCTTTTAATTTTATTAAACTAAAAATTATCTACAGTATATCGTAAAAATTTTTTTTTTCATGTTAAGTAGGAGAATCTTACTTTTTAGTTAATTATTAATAAAATTAACAATTCTGAAGATATCGTCATAAAAATTTAAAGGATAATAGGTGATTACCTATACTTTATTGTGTAAAAAATTCAACTTAATTAGACAAATGGTTTTGTTTTAATAAAGGTTTGCATTTGGCTTAGTTTTTTTTGACAGACCCTATATATATATATATATATATATATATATATATATATTATATATATATATTATATATATATATATATATATATATATATATAGTCCAGGGGATTACTCTTGTAAAAATGTAACCCATTTTTAAAATGAGGGTGAATCAGGCAAATATATTAAGTAATTTCAACGTACAAAATTTATTTTTATAAAATTATGTATTTAATTTAGAATTTCTCAATTAATTAATATTCTTAAAACATTCAATATTATAATCATGCGACTCGGACAGAGGATATATTTGCAGCCAATCAAAGATGCTGGGGATTGATGACGTAATGCCTCAACTGTAAATAAAAAATTAATGGCCTCTCATATTCAAAGCATTCAACGTTGATTAAAGTTCTATACTGTAAATAAATGCAAAATGATTTTAAAATGTGCCGCGGTACTCTGAACAATGTAGAAACTTCCATTGAGTAATGACGTAAAAAGAAAACGGGGGACAAGTGATTCTGCTTTGGGGGCGGTCAGAGTCAAGCGTCATTAAGGGCCAACAGCCGCTCGCTGACTCAGATTCAAAGGCTAATTTAGTATATTTTGATATTATTTAGTGTATTTATGAAAAAACTATATGGGGCTATGGGTTGATTGCCTGTTACCCTCATCCGTTGGAAATTTCCAGCAGATTTCAGTGGAGAGTTAACGACAAAATCCGTACGTTTATTTGTTAGAGAGTTATGTATGTGTCGAGCTTCAAAGGACCTCTTTATGTATTGTTTTTAGTGGTTAATGTTAAATTTATTTGCCTTCGATATTTTAGCTCTGCCTTATTTAATTCAGTTAATTAATAATTTATATTTAATTATGAAATAAAGGTACCACATACGATACCATGTTGTAAGCGTTTATAGTTTTTCCATAGGAAGATTAAGTACGTCTCCCTTGCTTAAAGCATCGCTGTAACATAAGCAAGCTCAGAGTGCCGCCAATATAATATAAATCTTTCGCTTAGGAATCTGCTGATTTTACAGAGTTCGTTGACTCTTCTTTCGAAGTATTTTCATGAGTCAGCAGTGGAAAATTTTTATATAAAATAATAAATTTGTTTTTCTTCTTGTCATGCAGGCCCAATGCCTACATATGGGGTTCTTGTATGGCAATTAACTTCATTTCCAATAGGCTATGTCGCCAATCCCGGGGCAATTTTGTAGATATTTAATTCAATTAATTAATAATTTATATTTAATTAAGAAGTAACGGTACCGCATACGATACCATGTTGTAAGCATATATAGTTTTTCCATAGTATTTCTTTTGATTGATTAATTTATGGATTGATTTGATTTCTTATTAATTAGCTTATTTATTTTGCATTTTTCAGACTGTGATCCTCCATTAATGAGTAGGCACAACATGGACTTGAGGACTGACACTGATTAGTAAATAATCATAATCCCCCCCCAATGAACCACCCTTTCCCCTTCATATTAAGAACTCAATTTTATTTTTATGTTTAGTAATACTAGTGGTAAGGGGACTATGGACAGTGCAAGTTCTGATACGAGAGCGAGTCATTTTTTAAACACCCTAGAGTGCATGTATTAATTTATGTATACTGCACACAAATAACACTAGGCAACAAATTTCAACTTTTTTTTTGTTACAGACACGTGAACTACTGATTCCTACTAAAGCGCTGATGCTGATTTCAGATCTGATATCAAAATTTCTCTATCACGTCCAGATTTTGTGTAACCGAAAACCCCTATTTTTCATTTTTTTTCTCACCCGCTTCTTTTACGAAAGCCGTCTAAGCTACTTTTCCGTGCCACGTTTTATGTTAAGCATACTTAAATAATTAGTGAACAGGAATGTCTTTCCTCCTTTATTCTGGCTTAAGACAGACAGCGGAATTCCGCTGGCGGAGTTACCACCCCTGCGCCCAACCATCCACCCAAAGCGCGTTAGTATTTTGTTGTTACTACTGAAAGGCAAATTCCTGTTCTTAAGTGAAACTTTGGTGTGTCCTCTTCCTTTGTCGCTTGTAGGATGACGAGCTCTCCTTCTGCAGGAACCAACAATAATCTCCCATTATATTTGGGTTGAAATTACCTTGGTATCTGTTTTCCATAACTGAGATCTGTTGGTGGAAGCGCTCACCATGCTCGTCACTTACAGCCCCAAGGTTGGCCGGGAAGAAGTCAAGATGAGAATGTAAAAAATGAATTTTCAAAGACATTCTGCATCCCATTATTTCATAAGATTTAAGCATGTTTTCTACGAGTTTACGGTGGTTTTCAGCTTTGTGGTTTCCAAGAAAATTTTTGACAACTTCAACGAAAGATGTCCATGCTCCTAGTTCATTCTCATTTAGGTTAGATGGAAACGATGAGTCGTGGATGACACTGCGGATCTGTGGTCCAGTGAAAACTCCAGCTTCTAGCTTAGCATCTGTCAATATTCCTTTGAATTTATCCTTTAAATATTGGAAACCACTACCTTGATGATCCATACCCTTCACGAAATTTTTCATAAGGCCAAGTTTAATGTGAAGTGGTGGAAGATGTACTTTCTGAGGGTCAATAAGTGCTGGGTGTTTCACATTGTATTTACCAACAACATGTTCAGTTCTAGATGGCTAATCATGTTTTTTGTAGTGGTTCTTGTCATCTCTGCTGTTCCATAGACACAAAAAGCACATATGCTTTGTGTAGCCCAACTGTAACCCAAGAAGTAATGATACAACTTTAAGGTCGCCACAAATATTCCATGTGTGGTCCTTATATTTGATGAGTCTTAGCAGCAGTTTCATCGATTCATAAGTCTCATTAAGGCCAGTGGCATGTGCTACAGGTATTGAAGGTTTTTCATTGCCGTTGTGCAGTAATACAGCTTTAAGGCTAGCTTTACTAGAGTCAATGAACAGTCTCCATTCTTTTGGATCATAGCGACAGCCAATCCCTTGCATCAGACCACTGATATCGTGGCAGAAACAAACGTTTTCTTCCTGTAAGTAAAATGATGAAAACTGCAAATGGCGATGGGGGAAATGGGAAACTTTGGTGTTTGGTTGGAGAAGATTAAATTCTTGAAGTCTTGAACCAAGCAACTCTGCCTTTTCTTTTGGTAATTCCAAATCGCGCACTAAGTCATTTAACTCCGCTTGACTTAACAAATGTGGGGAAATATTTGCATCTGGAACATATATGCCATCTTTCCCTGTTTCTATATCACTAGCAGAATCTTCAGATGAACTGCTGTCTGTTATCGTTGCTGGTGGAACTGGTGGTGGATTTGTTTCATCATGTGGTACTGGTTTCATTGCTGATTCGCAGTTTGGGTACGTGATCTTTGATTTGTTTTTCTTTGTGAAACCAGCAATCTTTGTCAAACAAAAATAACAATCATTGAAGTGATTTTTCGGCTCACGCCAAACCATGGGGACTGAGAACGGCATAGCTTTTCTTTTACCATTCATCCAAGCTATTAAAATTGCATTGCACTGTGCACAGCAAATATGTGGTGCCCAGTCCCTCTGTTGGTCTCCTAACTTACAGTCAAAATAACACTTGTAGGCAAGTTTAATCTTTGTTGTTATGTTTCTACGTTGTGGCTTAGGTGTATATTGTCCACAGACAAAGCAGAAGTTGTCTGGGTGATTTACACAAGCACTTCTATTTGATGCCATTTTGAATTACCATACAATATCTGAAAAAACGTAGAAAGTAATTATTACGATGTGCAAAAAAAAAGAAATACACACCGTAGTACAAAACAAATGCTAAAAAACACACAAGTCACCACAACCTGTCACTTGCTCATCAGCAGAGAGCTTCAACAACCGTTCTGCTTGACTGTCACGTAGCGACTGACCGTTGGGCCATTGCCCGTTACTATGCTCTTGACTCAGTGTTGCCAACTCGGGATAAATTTTATTTATCAAAATTGTTCGAATTTGTATATAGTTGGCAAAAAAAATTGCTTTAACCTTGAAAAGCAAGTTTCATATTACTGGCATTAAGCCGATTAAAACCAAAATCTGGACGTGGTAGAAAATTTTACTAAAAGTGATTTGCATTTTACACAAAATCTAGACGTGATAGAAAAAATCTAATTATAGATTTGAAATCAGCATACCGAAATTAGCTAGGAGCACCTATTTGGTCTTCTGTAACAAAATCTTTGTTGCCTAGTGTAATCATTCCTCCATGAACCACTAATACTAATGGTAATGGGCATGGGCGTACCGGATAAGTAGTCTCTGGGGGGTCTAGGTGTTTGAACCCGACAAGAAAGATGTTGCTTAGAGCTTCAGACCAACATTTCATAACCTAAAAAAACTTATTGAGCTAGCACATTAGCGTCTGCAGGAATTTTTCACATGTAGGGCTGGGCGAAAATGAAAGGGCCAAGCCATAAAAAATGATGTTGGTAGAAGCAAGGGTAGTGTGGACTGTGGAGTGTTAAAAATGTATACTTCCACTTTTTGGTAGAAGTATTTGTAGGAAGACAAAGTTGGATTTTTATAAATATGTTAATTTGGGGTTACATAAACCATAGTATTGTTATGTCGTGTATTTATTATTATTTGTTGTGTATCATGCTAGATAAACAATATTGCTTACTGTTAACTCGTGTTAAGCTTAAGTCTACAATACAAAATTCAGATTAAAACAAAAATAAACACTTCTTATATCTAATTTAATGAAAAGCGAACAATAGTTTCGATGGATCTAATCATCTAATACTACCATTTGATATGAGTACAGTTATCTAGGTTTACATACCACGACAATACAGTTATTGTGCTGAACCTGGTGCTTTCTAAGCAGGCACGTGCACAGGGGGGGGGCTTGGGGTGCTTGAGCCCCTGCCCTTTTTCTTCTTCATATCAAAAGTGCCCTTTTAGTCAAAATTCATAAATATATTGATTCGACATAAATTTGAATTAATTAGTTATATTTTTATTTAGTTACTGCTACTTCAACAGATTTTCAAAACTGGAATTACTTTGATCTATGATTTTTTTATTAGAATAATAAACTTAACATACCGTTACTATTATTTTGTCAATCAGGGAGGGCGTCCCTAGTGGTAACACTGACTGCAGCTGTTCACTGTTGATTGCGTCTCTCGGGTATGTGGGTGTATTGTTTACTGTTTGTTTATTTTACGTTAACCTAAGCTAACTAGTGATTTCTCACTGATAATTATGGTAAGTTGGAATCCAAAGCAGTGTGACATTACTCCAAAAAATATTGTATGACATTACTCGTAAAGTTGGTAAAAACGTCCACGTCCCCTACTTAGTCTTAGGCCTACTAGGCTAGGCCCATCAGTACACCAGTGTTTCAAACGATGGATTTTCGGTTTTAGTACTGGCATGAATTTCATTAAATTAATAAATGATTTATTAAACAACATATCATAACCTTTTCATTTTTAATATGAAATTGATTTTTAAAAACAATACGATTTTCATTAAAAGTGAATAAAAATACCTAGATTATTTATTATAAAACGATGCAATTTTTCCGCAAGGACGACAATTACGGTAGATCCTTCTGCCCTTTATCCTGCTGATTGATACTTATAAAAGTTATAAGTAAAGTAACTATTTAGAAATTGCATGCTATTAAATATTATGAATTTAAGAGCTGTGGCCATCATATTAAATAGCCCACAGTATATTTCTATAAATCTTTAATTTATAGTTTCATATTATTCCATATTTAAATGTATATACAGCAGAATACTATAATTTATATGATGAGCAAGCTAAAACTCAATATAAGTAAAATTGAATAATAATTGTAAATACACTCCAATATTTCAATATCTTCATATCTTTTGAAAATCTTGCAATAAAAACATGCCTTTTTACAACAAATTTTCATTTATTTTCTTTAATCAGCTTTATATACAAAAATAATGCATTGAATTTAATGGAATTTAAGAATATTTACCACATACAATTTTAAAATTTTTCTTTGTGTATGTATACATATATATAGCCTATATGGCATTGCGGATTTCATTTTTAAAAATGTTAGGGGAGTGCCCTTTTTTCAACTGAGCCCTGCCCTTCTGAAAGTCTGTGCACGTCACTGTTCCTAAGATATAAGCAACAATTTAAACAAGCATTTATGAAGGAAAACATATTCTGTGCTTAATCTTAACATTAAACAGCCTACGTACATTACAGAACAAAAATATCTGTGTAAGACACTGTGTCTTAGACAAAGCATCAGATAACAGTACACTGAGTGAACATTTTTAAACTAGCGCCTGACAGCATGAGGTGATAGCTGCTGTGTAGCCTTGAGGCCACATAGCAATTATCACAAATAAAGCACTAAAAATTTGACTTGCACATACAGCAGCTAAGCCAGTAAAAAACGAGTGTTAGCACTAAATTCTAGGATGAAGTCAAACAGTACACAAATATTAGGAAAGTAATGTATTTAAAATGTAATGTATTTAAAATCAGATGCATACAAGGCAAGACAACTGTACAGGTGTATACAACCAGGTCCGGCGCCAGCCTATTTGGCGCCCTTAGCAGGACTGCAGCTGGCGCCCCCACCCGCCTCCCACTTCACGATTGGGTTTGCCCACAAAGTAATCAAGGTACCATATTGAAGAAACTATTTGCCTTACACTGATCTATTTTAATTTGCTAATACATACATTTATTATAAAATTATAAAATCATTTCACAGTTCAAGAAAGTGTCATGACCAATCAAAACAGCGAGTAAAGCGAGGCATATGTAGTAACAAATCAGAACGCTCAAAAGTGCTAAAATATGCGTGCAAAAAGGACATATCTACTGTTTTTTCCAAGCAAGAAGGGCATATGTCACATAAAAACAGTTATTCGCTTATTGACGACTCCCGGAACTCATATTAAGCCGTAAATAAGCCGAGTCGCTTATTGACGACTCCCGTCTGTGCGCGCAACATTTTTAAATCGCTTATTTACGACTCCCGTCCCTAAAGGGTTAAAGGTCGTGATAGTGAAAGTTCTATAATGACCCAATAAGATGAATAAGTTAATTATGTATCAGTCAAGCTAAACTGGTGTACATACGTTGTACAACCTTTCATCATTTGTCTATGCTTCTCATTCCTTCATTATTTTTTTCATGTTGTTCTTACATAATACTATCAGACGTGCACAGGGCGGGAGGCGCTGGCGCCCCCCAGATCTTTGGCGCCCTTAGCATTTACTAACCTCGCCTAATGGAAGCGGCGGCCCAGTATACAACCATACAAGTGGTCAAATAAAATTAATTTGTAAAATAATTTCAGTTCACAGTTTTGCCTTCTAATCCTGTTTTCCTCCCTTTTAAACATACGGCCCGCGGGCCAAAGTCCAGCCCGCCAAAGATTTGTATCGGGGCTGGCTGGCGGATCCTGAAAATTCATTATCTAATGCCATATTTTATCTCAATAAGATTTCATTTTAAATTAAAATTGCATATAAAATTTGTACACTGGCCCTCGGTGTGGGTCACTAATTGAAATATGGCCCTTCATGAAAAAAGGTTGGACACCCCTGTTCTAATACGTCATACAGTATACGTGGACGACGGTTATAGTCAACTGGTCGGTTCTCGGTCAAAAGTTTACTATATCCGACTGTTTACTATACCCGGAGGTGCTGTATCAACGCAATATTTCGTCTTGAAAAGGAAAGGATTATGCATGTACAGTTGCGCTCATTATTCGTAGGACACTCTTGAGAACAGATAGCGACACCTGGCATATATTTGTTGTGTGTACGACAAACGGTTGTAACATTTTATTAATGAATCTGGGGTTTAGCGCTGAGTGGTTAGTTGACTCGTTGCCAAATGTCTTTAGAACATAATTATTTCCATTCATCACTCTGGTTTACATATTACTAAGGAAACGTAAATGAATAAGTAAATATAAATTCAGGAAGGGGATATATATTAACAAGGGGGATGTCAATGAAGTGAATAAAAAATGGTTGTTAGAAAATCTAGAAGAGGAAAAGCCATTGTTGTCCCAAGGCGATTTGATGACTAAGCTGATTGATGTAGCATTGTTGTATATATTAAGTTAAGGTGTATATATTGTATATCCATCTCATAATTGTAAAGTTAGTGAAAAATTCACTTAATTTACAGTAGAACTAGCATTGGATTTATATAAATATACGAATTATATAAGAATTATACGAATGAATATAAGAATTGTTCATTTACATATATTGTTCATTTATATATATATACAGTGATGGGCATCGATACATGAAAATCGCTAAAGCGATACCGATACATCGATACATGAAGAACGTCTTAGGCGATACCGATACGCCGATACTTTCTAGATGTCTTAAGCGATACCGATACCGATACATGCATCGCCGGTACATTTTTATAATTATTCATTTAATATGTAGGTATTAGATATTATTGTTTATACTAGTAATTTGTACGCACTGTAAGTAAAATCAACGACATTTTAATGGGTTTTATAGATGTAAATAAAAACAATTGCTTTATTTAATGAAAGTATGTTTTAATTTTGTAGGATACATGAATGACTGAAAATATTACACTAACAATTAAAAGTAATGACTATTACCCTGATTGATAAGAAATGCCTCGGGGGACCAAGAGGAATCGCTGCGTTACAAGTATGAACCTGTTTAAACTCAACACCGAGTGGGCGTGGCCAATAGTGTTGCAACACCAATGAGCGTTTCTATATTATATGAGCGTTTCTATATTATGAGCGTTTCTATATTATGGTTAATTAATCTCAATAACATAAGTACAAACGTGTTTAAACGTTGCGCCGTACTGTGTGACGTGACCAGTAGAGTAGTACTGTCATTAAATAAATATTTAATAATATTATTATTTATGTATATTCATAAATATAACTCAGTAGTGTCATATTATAACATCTATTTAAATATTTAAAATTTTTTGTTAATGTATCGATGTATCGAAGTACCGATTTTTTCGATAAATTTAAGAAAATTGACCTTAGCGATACCAATAAATCGATACTTTTGTCAAGTAACTAAAGCGATACCGATACCGATACAAAAGTATCGATCGATACGTATCGGCGATACATGTATCTAGATACTGTCCATCAATATATATATATATATAATATATATATATTATATATATATATATACGCAACTAAACGTCTCCAACCATTTAGAATGCAAGGCAACAATTGGTCAATAATAATAATGGAGGACGCATTGAACACCAACTGTATCAACATTTTATTAAGTTTGTTTTTGTTTTCTGTAAACATTTTAATGTTCGGACGAGTCTCTAATTACTCTCGTTGTCAACTTTATTTTTTAACAACTATCGTTCAAATTGAATTTGTAAAGAGACAACTCCTCCAATTTAAAAAAAACAACTTCCTCTCATTTGAAGGACAATATTAGTAAAGGGTCTATTCTGTTTCATTTAGTTATCCTTGGGACTGTGGTTTTGTTGATTCGGTGTAAAAGGTGGCTACTGTTTTGGGACACAGAACATGCATATACACGAGGCTTTAACGACGGTTCAGAATTGACCCGCGGCCGACCCCTTTGCAGCATATATGTTACAACTCGGAATGGCCCCTAAGAAACGTTTATGTTATACACAGACCGTGCATGGAACAAGGACCTCTTCTGGGAAATTAAATCCACTATAGTTCAGTAGTATGGGCGCAAAAGGTTAGAGTGCAGAGCAATTGCAATGTTGATAAAATGTTGCAATATGCCATTCCCCACCCCCGAAGGGTGCAAAAAAAATAAAAAAGGGGGAATTCCCTCAGCAAGCTAGGGGAGTCCACCTAACCTCTTTGGGGGAGAAGTTGGGACGGTCTCACCCCCAAAGGGGTATACCTAACCTAAGAGAGAGAGAGAGAGAGAGAGAGAGAGAGAGAGAGAGAGAGAGAGAGAGAGAGAGAGAGAGAGCATCCTTCGTCTGCGAGAAGCAGACGCATAATGATCGCTCTTGACCTCACAGTTGGCTTAGGTGTTAATCAGCCAGTTGCCTTAATCTGGCTTAGAAATCCATCAGTCGGCTTAGAAGGTGTAACCAGCCATTTGGCGTAGTAATGCTTCAACGTCACAGCCATTAGAAGGCCTAAACCGACAGTTACCTTATAATGTTGCCACAGTATAAATGTCCGTAACACGGAAAAAATAAAGACTTTTAGGAACTCATCCCATCAACAGCACAAGGTGAGACGAGGGCTACAACCAATCGTCTAAACCTTAAGACCTATCAACAGTAACACAGTACTACACAGCCACCGTACCTACGACATTACTTACCAACACTTAACGAAAGCCGCCTTACCCACGGCATTTACTTAGCAGCTCCTGATAGATCAACAAGGTCTCTTAATACGACCCAATTAATAGACAAAGCTATTAAGCATAAACAAATAAGTTTACGGGTCCAGGGGTAGACCGACAAGGTCTCAAAAAAAGGGCAATGCTAATAGTTTTTCTATTGAGCTTTTCATGGTAGAAAACTACCACAAAGCCAATTTGACGTTTGGTGAGCGATCTTTTAAACATAAAATCGAATATGATAAACCATGTTTAACGCAAAAACAAATTTTCACCTTAATTTACAAATTTATCCTTAAACTATAACATAAAAAGCATTAATATAATTTTTAAAATAAAATAGAAATTAAATTAGGGGTGTATCATAAAAAAATCAGGGGACCATTCTGAGTTCATTCCCATCTTGAAACGGACATGTTATGTGCCTTGAAAAGTGGACGCTCAATTCTGCCAGTTGAGGTTTAAGTTTTGGTTTCTGGCTAAAATATAATAGTTACCCCTTTTTCTTTGATGTATTCAGTCTGACGTGAAGACAGCGAGTCTTTTGCTTATATTGAGGTTCTAAATGTAGCAGGGCTAGGCTGCTTTCCCTAGATCCATGTCCCAAAGCTGGACCCTGTCTGCTTTGCAGATAGCTGGTGAGGGAAGCTATATTTATGGGACCTCTTTGCGAGTGACCCGTTGCACACGTCGGGCTAGCATCATGAAAAAGAAAAACTATGGTATTTGTCATTTACCATTACTTATTCGGACTATAGTGGATTTAATTATCCCAGAAGAGTTCCTTGTTCCATGCACTGTCTGTGTGTATCATTAAAAACTCAGGGGACCATTCTGAGTTCATTCCCATCTTGAAACGGACATGTTATGTGCCTTGCAAAGTGGACGCTCAATTCTGCCAGTTGAGGTTTAAGTTTTGGTTTTTGGCTAAAATATAATAGTTACCCCTTTTTCTTTGATGTATTCAATCTGACGTGAAGACAGCAAGTCTTTTGCTTATATTGAGGTTCTAAATGTAGCAGGGCTAGGCTGCTTTCCCTAGATCCATGTCCCAAAGCTGGATCCTGTCTGCTTTGCAGATAGCTGGTGAGGGAAGCTATATTTATGGGACCTCTTTGCGAGTGACCCGTTGCCCACGTCGGGCTAGCATCATGAAAAAGAAAAACTATGGTATTTGTCATTTACCATTACTTATTCGGACTATAGTGGATTTAATTATCCCAGAAGAGTTCCTTGTTCCATGCATTGTCTGTGTGTATCATATATATTTGTTTACTTACTTTTGTTGAGTTTGAACGACGGTTCAGGATCGACCTGCAGTCGACCCCTCTGCAGCATCCCGCCTCATTTGCGGGACTTGGTGAAGGAGGGAATTGCTCTCTGATCACCTCCTGCCCTCGTAGCCAGCCACGCATGGCTGGTCAGGGACTTTGCACAAGAATCTGTCCAGCTGGTTCTTGAAGTTATTCAGGTTGGTGTGCTGGAGATTCCTCACTTCTTTTGGAAGGACATTGAAAAGCTTTGGGCCCCGTATTCTGAGGGTATTTTCCATCCTCGTTTTCATAGCTCCTTGTCCCACCGCAGCTGGGTCCGTACAAAATCTGCCTCTTCTCTCATTCCAGTTTGTTTCTATTTCATTTCTGAGGTTAGGGACAGAGCCCTCAAGTATGTTCCATATGTATATTATTGTGTACTGCTCTCGCCTTCTTTCAAGAGAGTAGAGTTCCAGGGATTGTAGTCGAGACCAGTAGTCTTCACCTTCCGTTTCCTCTATCTTAGGCGTAAAAGTCCTTTGTATAGCTTCAATGCTCGCAATGTCTCTTTTTCTGTGTGGGCTTGTGAGTACTGAGCAATACTCAATTATTGGTAGGACTAGACTCTTCCATAATTTGAGCATGATGTTTGCTTTTCTGCTGCGGAAGCTCCTCCAGATGATTCCCATTATTTTTCTAGCCGTTGTGATTTTGATTTTATAGTGCTCTCTGAATTCTGCATCCGACGACATTATTACTCCAAGATCCCTGACTTGTGGATTTGGTGTTATCTGTTTGGCTTGCGGAGTTTTGTACCCTTTTTTCTGTAGCTCTTTATTATTACCATATCTTAGAAGTTGGAATTTTTCTTCGTTGAACTTCATATTGTTGTCTTCTGCCCACTGGAATAATGTTTCAATGTCGTTTTGTAGTTTTCTTATGTCATCTTCGTTCAATATTTCCTTACATATCTTCGTGTCATCTGCGAAGCATGATACAATACTGTCCTCAATATCTGCATCAATATCTGCAATCATTATTATGAACAGCAAGGGAGCTAATACTGTCCCTTGTGGGACAGAGCTCACGACTTTCGATTTAACTCCGTTTACCACCACTCTTTGCGTTCTTTGCGTCAAGAAATTAAATGTCCACCTTCCTAGGTTTCCAGTAATTCCTGTATCCTTAAGTTTGTGTGCTATGATTCCATGGTCACATTTATCGAAGGCTTTAGCAAAATCAGTATATATTACATCAATGTTTTGTCCTCGACACAATGTTCCTAATATTTTCTCCTGGTGGTCTAGTAGCTGTGCCAGGCATGATCTACCCGCCCTGAAGCCATGTTGATTTGGGTTGTATAAGTGTTTTTCTTGTAGATAGTAGGTAATTTTGGCTCTAATTATGCGTTCAAAACACTTTATAAGGTGTGAGGTGAGAGCCACTGGCCGATAATTTTTGGGCATTGCTCTGTTACCACCTTTAAATAGGGGGGCAATATTAGCGTTCTTTAAGGGGAGTGGAATTCGTCCTGTGTCGAGTGATTTCCTCCATAGTAAGTATAGCGGTTTTGCAATACTCTCTTTGCATTTCTTCAGAAATGTGGCACTCCCATGTGTCTGGCCCTGGCGCTGAATTGTCTCGCATCTGTGATAAGGCCGTAATTACATCTCCTTCCGTGAACTCGAAGTCCATTAATAGGTTTGTGCCGGGATTTGTTCTTGGTTGATCTGTTTCAATGTCGAAAAACTCGTCTGGGTTTTCCACTTCCATCTCGGACTTAGGGGTGCTAAACACAGATTTAAATTGTTCCCTAAGCAGTTCACTTATTTCTTCGGGTCATTTGTGTATTCGGCCTCCCCGTCTATCAACGGTCCAATACTCTCTTTACACTGCATTTTCCTTTTCGCAAAAGTGTAGAAGTATTTTGGGTTATTTTTTATGTTTTCTGCTACCTTGTTTTCCTCCTCGTTTGTCTTATGTATGAATGTTTGCTTTAGGTCCATTTCTATTTCGCCAAGTTTCCTCTCTAGTTTGAGTCTCTTTGCATCAGTTCTGCATCTGTGGAGATGTTTTACGGTTTGTCTTCGTTGCCTGAATAGAGTCCTGATTTTCCTCTCGAGCTTGCTACGTTTTCTTTCCTGTCTCTCTGGAATATGTTTCAGTATTATAGGTTTGGTTTCCGTCTCTATTATACATAGTATTTCTTGTGGAGTCTTCTCGTGTAGTAGGAATTCCCAATTTAGCTCCTTTAAATCTTTATTTACGTTTTCCCAATTTACTTTATTTGAATTTATGTTTAAGCCTTCAAATATTCCATCTGCCTCCCTGGGATGCGTTTTCGGACCTCTGGGTGCTAACTTCAATTGTATATCGATGAGGTTATGGTCGGAGAACTTTGTGCGCGTTACTTTTTTATTTATTATTATCTCGTTGTTATTTGTCCACATTAAATCCAAAACGTCCTCCTTTCTCGTGGCTTCACAGATTTCCTGGGTAAGGGCGTAATGTTCCATAATATCTAATAGCATTGTTGCTTGGGTTCTGTCATCTTTAGTAATGTTGCCATGAAACTTCTCAACATATATAACTTCGTCATTTTTCATCCATGATATGAATGGGAAATTAAAATCTCCGAAAATTAGAATATTTGTTGCTGGAGTTTCAAGTAATTTGAATATGTTTTCTATTTCATTTGTAGCAAATTGGAATTCACTTTTTGTAGTGTTTGGTGGTCTGTAGATGTTCATAATGGTTAGGTTCAGTTCTTTTACTTCTAATATAGTAACTTCAACTGTGCTGTTTGATTTCTTTACCCTCACTTATATATATATATATATATATATATATATATATATATATATATATATATATATATATATATATATATATATCACCCTAATATATATATATATATATAATATATATATTAGGGTGATTCAAATATGGGGGTAAAATTTTTTTTTATATTTTAATGTGTTCAACCCTTTAAATGGTTCATTTCAGCATAAAAACAACTATCCTAAAATATTTTAGCAAATTTTTAATTTTTAGGGGTTGCTACCAGCAATTAAAAATTGACAGAACGACTCAAATTGTCAAATTTTTCCACACCACCCAGGAGGTACAGTGTAAGGCGCATTGCTTTTTCTTTAACGTGGAAAGCTCCCCCGTAGGTCCTACCATAACCACAAGCATGCATAATTAAACTAGCATGATATTTGAGACATTAGCTGTCCTTACTTCATCAGTGTTTCTTTTTTTCTATCAGGGTAAACAGCCCTGTAGTTTTTCACTACTTGTAGCAAGAATTGTTTTTGATCTTCGTCATGTGTTAGTATTTTATTATATTCATCCATTAATTTTACTCCTCTTTCCGCTCTATCATTCACGACTTTCCACTGTTTGATAGATTTCTTAGCGAAGTTATACTCTTCATCATTATGCCATTCTTTAGCATCTTTGAGTAAAAATTTTGAACTAAATTCTGTTATTGTAAAGAATCTTTGCGTATTTCATGTGACAAAATCTTCTAATTTCTTCGTTAGAGTAAGTGCAGGATCTAGAAAAGCCCGTTTTGCAGGAAGAGTTTCTATTGTATTTTGCAAGGCCTTTACCATTTTGTTTTTTGTTTCACTTCATCATAAAAGGCCAAGGCTACCAGTTCTTCTGATAGGTACCAGAGGTGACCTAACAGTTTTTTAATAGCAACAAATGCAATTGTGTCATTTATTTGTTTGTAGACTACAAGATTCTGTAATAATTCCAGATCAAGACGAGGAGCGCAAGATGGCACAGGAGCTGTAAACCATGCTTTTACATATAACCGAGTAGCAGATAGACAGATGTCTTTTAGTCCTTTTTTGTCTTTTACTGAAATTTTGAACTGAGATTTGAACATAAAAATTTTTAATGAATATGTAATTTTGGCCATCCACCTAGCACGATGAAGTCCCGCTGGATGTTTAAATTTGATTCCACCTTTTGGTTCACCTCCCAAAAATAATTGTTAACTGCAATAGTTCTAGGTAATCGTCTCTTGGTTGGAATGTATCTAGTTGATTTGCTGCAAATATAATTGTCATCTTTGATGTCATGAATATTTTCATAGATATCAGGATCTGATAATGCTGTTTCGTAGTCCTCCTTATTAATGCTTGACCATTTTTATCTGAACTTCTTAAAAAGGACTATATCTGGGCCAGAAGATGGTGATAAAGACTTTGAAACAACAGCTTCCAGCATAATTTCAAATTTGACAATAAATCGTTGTCGAATTTTTGTTCTAGAAGAATAGCTGCACCATTTCTAGGACCAGTATTGGCTGCCGTTGTATCGAAACACATGCATTTTATTTGTTCGGAGGTGCCCCATTCAAGCGATGTCTGATTGTTGGCATTAAAACTAGAGACGCATTTCTGTCACTCAATTTTGCAACATCAAGACTTCCTAATTATTGAAAAATTTATTGAAGAATTATTTTATTTAGCTTGAGAGAGATTATTTTTATTTTGGGGTAATATTAAGATTAAGTTTACTTTAAATAGACACGGTAATTATAGAAATAATAATGGCCTATTTAGACACTGTCAACATAGCTACAGACTTTTTCACTGTAGGTTGCAGTGGTTTTCAGGTTAAAATTTGGTCAGCAGCCAGATTACTAACTATGGTGAAGCTAAATTCAGCAAAATTAATTTAGACTTACCAAAAATGAAGTTGCCAGTTGAACGTTACCCTTTCTGTTTCTAACGAATCCATAAGTTTCATTTAGTTTCCAGGTTTGAATTTTGTTTGTTAAGTTTTAAGTTATTATTTAACACACTGTTAGGTTATTTATTTGTAGGGGCTATTTCCCAGACCTAGGTTTTGTAGGTTAAGTTAGGCTAGGGCTGTATTGCCCTTAAGGTTTTGTTTTTAAAGGTTTAAGGTTTAAGATTTTGAAGGTTTTACTCAAGTTAAGTTAGGGTTATTTTGCCTTTAAGTTTTAATAGGGGCTATAACAGCCATTTAATTATTGAGTTAGGGCAGTTGTAGCCCGGTTCGAGTTTCGTCTAGGTACCTAGTTTCTTCTCTTACCTTAGTTATTTTCTTTAACTTACTTATACCTAGTTCTGATAGGCCTCCATTTAGTTAAACAGGGTTTTTGCTTAATTGCAGTGGTTAGTAAGGATAAGGTTATAAGGTTTAAGGTTTAAAGGTTGACTAAGTTGCCCGGTTTGGGTAACCACGGGCATTTTCTTTTCGAGAAAAAAAAGGCCCGCTTCATGCGGTCAAAAATTTTCAAGACTGGACAAAGCTCCGTTTTTCTTTGTCCCAGAAACTTTTTTTTTTCTTCTTTTTGTTAATTGGGGAAACCCAACTTCACTAGTTGGTTAGAAACGAGGGTTGTTATTTTTATTTATTTTGTTTATATTTTATTTGAAAATATATGCGGTTATTTCTAACCACTTTTTTTAACATTCCCCCCAAGGGGAAAAAATTTACCCAGAATTATATTCTTGGGAAATTTTATTTATTTATTTTGATGAATGAAAATGACATCCTCTACAGAAAAGTTCCTTTTAGGTGAAATATGAAAATGAAAGCGTCTTTTCTGTAGAACGGTAGTCCTAAGTTACAGCTATTTACAATTATTTACAAGTTTCAATTTGTGGTCTTCACAAAGATCCACTCTGTATTTTCCTTTGCAGTTCTTCCCGAAATCTAACTGCAGCTTGTCTTTGTGGTCGGGGTTGAGTAGCGGCAGTAGTAGTGTCAGGAGAATCTACAGTTCCTGATTCTGTGGAAGAATTTTCCAGTTCTTTCAGGTCAATATTCGGTTTATCAGTTATTTCCAGTGGGTATAACCGATATATGTCTTCTGGAGAGATGACCATTGGGTGTTTTTACAGTTACATGCCTGATTATGCCATCTTCATCTGGGTGTAATGTTTCAATTACAGCAATCTTCCAGAAGTATTTGGGATTCATAGAATTTTCATCTAAGACACATAGTTCTCCTACTTTAGGTTCTTTACTTACTGGTGGTTTGTGTTTTTGGTTCAGCCAGGTTAGGCTAGGTTTGTTTAGGTTGTTTTAGGTTCAGCCAGGTTAGGCTAGGTTTGCTTAGGTTGTTTTAGGTTCAGCCAGGTTAGGCTAGGTTTGCTTAGGTTGTTTTAGGTTCAGCCAGGTTAGGCTAGGTTTGCTTAGGTTATTTTACGTTCAGCCAGGTTAGACTAGGTTTGCTTAGGTTGTTTTAGGTTCAGCCAGGTTAGGCTAGGTTTGTAGGTTCAGCCAGGTTAGGCTAGGTTTGTAGGTTCAGCCAGGTTAGGCTAGGTTTGTAGGTTCAGCCAGGTTAGGCTAGGTTTGTAGGTTCAGCCAGGTTAGGCTAGGTTTGTAGGTTCAGCCAGGTTAGGCTAGGTTTGTAGGTTCAGCCAGGTTAGGCTAGGTTTGTAGGTTCAGCCAGGTTAGGCTAGGTTTGCTTAGGTTGTTTTAGGTAGGCAAATTTCTCTTCTTCGGAAAGACCTATGTTATCATAAATGTTTCTGAATGAGGTCTTAAAGTTTTGAAATTTAGAGGGATTTCCATCAAATGGTAATATTTGAAGGTCAGGAATTTTAGTACTTATTCTTGGTTTAGGTTTGGCTTCGGCCCACATCACTTCCCAAACATGTCTCCATACTTTTTCCTGGAGTGGCTTCAGTTTCATTAGCCATTTTTTAGGTTTATTATAAATGATATTATCAATGATATTTATAATTAAATTTTCAGATTATGTAAAAAATTTATTCACTGGATTTAAAACTATTGTATCAGAAATAAAACAAAAAAGGGTAACTAACTTCTCGACTCCCACCCGGGGGCGCCATATTGAAAAATTTATTGAAGAATTATTTTATTTAGCTTGAGAGAGATTATTTTTATTTTGGGGTAATATTAAGATTAAGTTTACTTTAAATAGACACGGTAATTATAGAAATAATAATGGCCTATTTAGACACTGTCAACATAGCTACAGACTTTTTCACTGTAGGTTGCAGTGGTTTTCAGGTTAAAATTTGGTCAGCAGCCAGATTACTAACTATGGTGAAGCTAAATTCAGCAAAATTAATTTAGACTTACCAAAAATGAAGTTGCCAGTTGAACGTTACCCTTTCTGTTTCTAACTAATCCATGTTTCATTTAGTTTCCAGGTTTGAATTTTGTTTGTTAAGTTTTAAGTTATTATTTAAGACACTGCTAGGTTATTTATTTGTAGGGGCTATTTCCCAGACCTAGGTTTTGTAGGTTAAGTTAGGCTAGGGCTGTATTGCCCTTAAGGTTTTGTTTTTAAAGGTTTAAGGTTTAAGATTTTGAAGGTTTTACTCAAGTTAAGTTAGGGTTATTTTGCCTTTAAGTTTTAATAGGGGCTATAACAGCCATTTAATTATTGAGTTAGGGCAGTTGTAGCCCGGTTCGAGTTTCGTCTAGGTACCTAGTTTCTTCTCTTACCTTAGTTATTTTCTTTAATTAACTTACTTATACCTAGTTCTGATAGGCCTCCATTTAGTTAAACAGGGTTTTTGCTTAATTGCAGTGGTTAGTAAGGATAAGGTTATAAGGTTTAAGGTTTAAAGGTTGACTAAGTTGCCCGGTTTGGATAACCACGGGCATTTTTCTTTTCGAGAAAAAAAAGGCCCGCTTCATGCGGTCAAAAATTTTCAAGACTGACCAAAGCTCCGTTTTTCTTTGTCCCAGAAACTTTTTTTTTTCTTCTTTTTGTTAATTGGGGAAACCCAACTTCACTAGTTGGTTAGAAACGAGGGTTGTTATTTTTATTTATTTTGTTTATATTTTATTTGAAAATATATGCGGTTATTTCTAACCACTTTTTTTAACACTAATTAATAATTTATCATCAAACAATTTTCTACGTTCGCCTACCTTACTTTTCCATGTTGAAGGTTGTGCAGCACAGAAACCAGATTCATCACTTTTACTCTCCTCTGATTCTGATTCTGATGATGTACTGGTGAGTATGACAGCCTCTTCATTTTTCTTTCTTTTGATCTCTTCTGCTTTCCTCTTTTCATAATGTTGTTGCTTTTCTGCTGCTCTTTGCTCTTTTTTAGCAACAGCCTTATCAATGGTACCCATTTTTCGATGACGTCCTTTCTCACGTTGCATTTTCAAGAATTTCTTATCATTGTCTATTTTTATAAGCTCCCTAGCATTCTCATGAGCAATGTCAGATAAGTTTTCCAGTTTATCTTTCCATTTTTCTTCTTTATTATTTAAATTTTGTGATCTTTTCAATTTGTTTGCTTTGTTTTTCTTAAGCAGCTGCCATTCCTTCAGTATTCCTTGAATTTTATCTACTACATGTACTCTTTGTTTTGCTGGTATTCCTGCTTTTTTCCAAACTGCTAGCACATCATCTGCAGTAGAGCAGCATGATTCTCTAATGCCTTGCTTTTTAATATTTCTGTAGTACATGAAGAGGGCCATCATTTCCTTCTCTGATGATAATACGGATGTTTTTATACTGCAGAGGGCTGCCCAATTAGCCATACTTCAGTTTCTTTTCTTGTAGAACTTCTCCCAACTGAGCAACTAGGTGATGGTGAGTTAGGCCTACCTTCCATAATCGATTAATTGGTATCAAAATTACGAGTTCCAAACAACAATTAAAAGGAAGCTAGTATATAAACCATTATTAAAAATTCTGAAATATAAACAATTAAACATAAAATCATAAGTTGTAAAAACAAACAAATTGAAAAAAAGGGAAACTTTGACGCCGGGTAGCACATAGTAAATTTTATTTAAAATTCACCAAATTTGGGATACACTACTTTTTTGTCATAGGGAACAAAAATACAGGTTGAACAATTAAAAAAAAAACTTTGATTTTTTTGAATCACCCTAATATATATATATATTATAATATATAATATATATATATATAACGTAAAGAACGACGCTTGTATAGAAGAACATTCCGCGCAAGATGAGGAGGGAGAACGAACAAATGAAAAATGAGGGTTCGATTCCCGGGTGGTTACCTCATTTTTTTCATTTGTTTGTTCTCCCTCCTCATCTTGCGCGGAATGTTCTTCTATACAAGCGTCGTTCTTTACGTTAATTATACTATGTGTTGTTTGCAGTTGAAATATATATATATATATATAATATATATATATATATATATATATATATATATATACACACACACATTTAACTGCAATGACCACGCAGTATATTAATGTATAGAAACGAAGTAAGTATAGAGGAGTGTTCTGCACACGTGGAAGAGAAATAACGAACAAATGAAAAATAAGGCACCCGCCCGGGAATCGAACCCAGGATCTTCCAATTGCCGGTCAGACGTGCTAACCACGTGCCTTATTTTTCATTTGTTCGTTATTTCTCTTCCACGTGTGCAGAACACTCCTCTATACTTACTTCGTTTCTATACATATATATATATATATATATATACACACACACACACTGTATACACATATATATATATATATATATATACCATATGTCCCACAAAAAAGTACACCCAACTTTAGATTGTACTAACTCCTCCAAAAATTGAGATATTTTGGATCTGTTTGTTTGATTTAATAGAGCAAATTGTTCTTTGTTAACGTTCAAAATTTATTCATGTTTAAACGATTTAGTGTTTAAGCATCTGCTTTTAACTGAAGGGTACAACAAAATGGATTGCGCAAAATTGGTCAATGAAAAAATAATGTGTGTGCTATCGATGTAATGAAAAGACAAATACATAATAATAGATACTTTAACATAATTTTAATAAGATACAAAGCAGATTTTTCTTTATTCCTTATTGCAAAAGTTATGCTTAGTTTCGTTTTCTTTCAACATGACCGCCATTCCTATCGATACAAATCTGGAGTCGAGCTCTCATCTTCCCCATCACTCTTTTGATAAGATCTGGATTGTCTTTTAACAAGTTGATTTCAGCTGTGATGCGAGTCCTCAAATCATCTAAATTGATAGGTTGTGATGCAAATACTCTATTTTTCAAATGACCCCATAAAAAGTAATCACACGGGGTCAAGTCAGGGCTGAATGCTGAATGTTCTCGTCTGTTCTTGCCGTCTTCGGATGGCCTGAACGTCCTTTGTTCAAATTGAGGACCGTTCCTTCTTCTTTGTATTTCCGAACATTCTTCAAAATTGTATGTTTAGTTGGAGAAGCTCTATCGGGAAATTGCAGTTCGAAGGTATTCTGAACTTGTTTTAAGCTTTTAGTTTGCAGATAAGTTGTGACCATGAGAAGGCGCTGCCTTCTTGTAAACTGCTTGATAAGGGTTTCAAAGTTATTTATAAATTTAGTAATTCAGATTCTTCATTTATATATGACTCGTATCTTAGATACAAAAGTTCGAATTATTTAAAAAAAACATTTGCAATATCCTTCGACGTAAAAAGTAGCACATTGGTTAAAGCAAGAGGAGCTATCTGGCTGGGAGAAATGATCATTCGGCGCAACCCATTTTGCTGTACCCTTCAGTTAAAAGCAGATGCTTAAACACTAAATCGTTTAAACATGAATAAATTTTGAACCTTAACAAAGAATAATTTGCTATATTAAATCAAACAAACAGATCCAAAATATCTCAATTTTTGGAGGAATTAGTACAATCTAAAGTTGGGTGTACTTTTTTTGTGGGACATATGGTATATATATATATGTATATGTATATATATATATATATAACCTTACAACCTTACAAAGGTTCCGCGCGATGATTTCTCATTTCGCGAAGGTCAAGCTTGTTGCCCCTCCTCTCGAGTTGGCCTGGTGAAGTAGTGAGTTGGATTCTTGCGCTCTCCACCTCACATAGCCAGGTACGCCCGGCTCATCGGGAATTGTTCTGAGCCAGGCGTCTAGTCTTCTTTTGAAGATTTCCACTGCAACTCCCTTCGTGTTTCTTAGGTCTTTGGGCAACTGATTAAACAGTTTTGGTCCTCTCACTACAAAACTATTTTCTTTCAGGGTTAAGGATGTTCCCTGTCTCGCCTTCAATTTGGGAATACGACACAGTCTACCGTTTCTACCTTCCACCGTTGTTTGGGGAGTTATGGGATTCAGAGTAAGATTAGGGACTAGTTTCTCCATTATTTTCCAAGTGTAAATAATGGTGTATCTCTCTCTCTCCTTTCCAGTGAATATAGGTCTAGTTCTCGTAACCTTTCCCAGTAATTTAGTTCTTTGCACCCATTGATCTTGGCTGTGAAGCTTCTTTGGATCCCCTCCAGCTGTCTAATGTCTTCTTTTTTATATGGGGAAGTTAGGACCGAGCAGTATTCTAATTTGGGTATGATCAGAGTTTTCAGTAGAGGAATCATTACATTCCTATCCCTTCGTTTAAAGGTTCTCAATATCTGACCCGTTATTCTCTTTGCTCTGTTTACTGCAATCTTATTTTGTGTTTCAAATTTCGCATCATCTGTCATTACAACCCCTAAATCTTTTGCTCTGGAATTTCTCTGAATTTCCTGTCCATTTGGGGTATAATATTCCATGCACTTTAGGTCTTCTCTTTTTCCGTACCGTAATAGCTGAAATTTCTCGGTGTTAAACTTCATATTGTTGTCTTCAGTCCACTTGTAGATTTTGTTTATGTCGGTTTGTAAAGATCCTATGTCTTCTGGGTTTCTTATTTTTCTACTGATCTTTGTGTCATCCGCAAAGGATGTTACTGTGCTGTCTCTGGTAACGTCCTCATCTATGTCAGTTAACATGATTATGAAGAGTAGTGGAGCTAATACTGTTCCTTGTGGTACTGAGCTAAGGACCTCTGATTCTGATGAAGATACTCCTTGTACTGTAACGACTTGCCTCCGCTCACTAAGGAAATTATATATCCATTTCCCTACTTTTCCTGTTATTCCCATATATTTCAGTTTATGTATTATGATTCCGTGGTCACACTTGTCGAACGCTTTAGCAAAGTCTGTGTATAGTACATCATAGTTTTCATTACTTTCAAGTGAATCAATAATGTTGTTGTAGTGTTCCATTAGTTGTGATAGGCATGATCTGCCTGATCGAAACCCGTGTTGGTTATCATTGAATTTTTTCTGAGTTTCCAAAAAGTCATAGATTTTCTGTCTAACTATTCTTTCAAATATTTTAGTGAGATGAGATGTAAGCGACACTGGCCTATAGTTTTTGGCCTGGGATCGATCTCCTCCTTTATATATTGGGACTATGTTCGCGCTCTTCAGGATGCCCGGTATTTCTCCCGTGTCTAATGATCGTCTCCATATCCAGTATAGGGGCTCAGCGATTGCATTCTTGCAGTTTTTGATCAGTGTAGCATTCCATTTATCCGGTCCTGCCGCTGAGTGTGTTTTTAGTTTCCATATGGCTTGTGTAATATCATCCGTCGTGAAGTCGAAATCCGTTATACTTTCCCCTTGTGGTTTTTCTTCAAAGAACGCGTTTCTATCGCAAATCAATTTGTCAGTTTTTGGGATACTGAAAGATGATTCATACTGAGCTTTTAATATTTCAGATACTTCTGTTAGATCATCAGATAAATCACTGTTCTCATTTTTTAAAGGTCCGATAGTCGCTTGGTTTTTCGACTTTCTTTTTGCGAAATTATAGAAGTACTTTGAGTTAACCTTTATCGCTTCTATAGCGTCATCTTCTTCTTTTTCTGTATGTTTCTCGATTTGTTCCTGTATGACGACATCGATACTTTGTAGTTTATCATTTAATATTTTTCTGATGTTGTTATCTTTACAATTACTTAATTTTGCAGTCACTCTTTTTCTCTTTCGGAACAATGCCCTCTTTTGTCTTTCGAACCTGCTTCTCTTTCCTCTTTGTTGTATCTTTGGGACATGTTTTTCCACAATTTCTAACGTCTTCTCCTCTAACGTCATTAGCATCTCTTCCGTTGTCTTGGCCTCGAAAATGGTTTTCCAATCTATTACTTCCATGCTGGATGTCACATCTTCCCAGTTTATAGCTTTGGAGTGAAAATTAAAAATTTCGAATTTGCTTCGTTCTGTTGTGCGTGTTCTTTCCTTTCCTGTTGCCTTTATATTAGTTGTTATTTCAATGATATTGTGGTCTGATATAGTTGGGGAGATTTCTACATTATCAATTAGATTACTGTTGTTTGTGAATACCAAATCTAGGCAGTTGTTTTTCTTGTGTTTTCTGTTATTTCTTGCGTTAACATAAATTCATCAGCTAAAGCTAGTAGCATTTTTACCTGCTCCTGGTCTTCTCGTGTGCCCCCCTTGTCCTGGTGGATACATATATTTTTTCCTATCCTTTTATATTTCATGAATGGGAAATTAAAATCACCACAGAGAAAAATATTTGGGGTTGGAGAGTGTAGATCTTTTACTAAGTTTCTTACCTCTGTTATGGAATCTGAAAATTTTGAGGTTGGCGTGTTTGGGGGTCTGTACATTACAATTAGTACCATATTTAATTTTTCAATTTTTGCTGCTACACATTCTACGTAGTTGTTTGAGGTACTTATATATATATATATATATATATATGATGTAATTGCGATAAGTGAATCGTGGCTTAACACTGAAACACGTGACTTTGTAGGGGAGTATCAAATTAAAGGTTATAGACTTTTTGTTAAAACAGAATTGGTAGGAAAGTAGGCGGTGTTATGTTGTATGTCAAAGATAATATTGCGAACGTTATAGAAGTAAAGCACACAATTCCAGAACCGATAGATTCGACGATAGCAGAACTTAAATTAAACGATTCCAAACTTCTTGTTGCGGTTATATATAGGTCCCCTAGTCAAACAGCTGATACGGACGAAGCGTTATATCGTGACTAAAGAGAATAATCGGTGGTGAGTAGGCTTTAGTTATGGGTAACTTTAATTGCGCCAACGTGAATTACGATACAATGCAGGGAGACGCGGAAGGTAATCGTTTAGTTAATTTTCTCGAGGATAGCTTTCTTATTCAAAAGGTTGGGGAACCTACGAGGTTGGACAGTATTTTAGATTTAGTAATAACTACGGATGATAGGCTAATTACTGATCTTTAAGTAATAGAACCGTTAAGAAATAGCGATCACAATATGGTAGAGTTTGTCCTCTCAGTAAGTCACTCGAAACCAACTAACTCGACTAAAATTCCTAACTTCCAGCAAGCAGACTTTTGTAAATTTCGAAATAAATTGTCACACGTCAATTGGGAAAACGTAATGGGGAACCCCAACGCAAAACTAATGTGGGAATCGTTCGAAACAGTATTTAGGACTATAAATGAGGAATGTGTACCGTACAAAATTAAGCGTGCGAAAGTAAACAACAAGCCCTTGTGGTTTACTTCTAGAGTAGGAGACATTATAAAGAGTAGAGATAGGGCTTATAGGCTACATAAGTGCGATAAAGACAATTTGTGGTTACGAAACAACTACATATCTCTAAGGCATGAAGCGAAAAGTGTAATAAAAAAGTCCAAGCGCGAATTTGAAATCTCCATAGCTTGTGACGGTAAAGAACACCCCAAGCGATTCTTTCAATACGTCAATAATAGAAATCCAGTAAAAAGTGTCTTGGGGCCTTTGAAAAATGTAAACGGAGATCTAGTTTCTGAAAACAAGGAAATGGCTACCTTGCTAAACGAATTTTTTACGTCAGTTTTTACTATAGAAGATGTAACGAATATCCCTACGGTCATAGACATAATACCTTTTGATAATGGTAATATTCTGGATAATATCGTGGTTAGTGAAGGGGAGGTAATGCGCTATATTGATAAAATGAAAACGCGTAAATCACCAGGGCCGGATTCCATATATCCCATACAACTAAAAGAATTAAAAGATAGCATTGTTGTGCCGCTAACAAAGATTTTTAATGCGTCTATTTCTGAGGGGTGCGTACCAAATAATTTGAAGTTAGCAAACGTAACACCTATCTTTAAGAAAGGCGATAAAGGTGCGGCGGGAAATTATAGGCCAATCAGTTTAACGTCTGTTGTAGGTAAGCTACTGGAATCAATAATTAGGGATCGTATAGTCGAACACTTAGAATTGCATAAACTAGTTAGAAATACGCAGCACGGTTTTAGGCGAAACAAATCTTGCTTAACTAATCTTTTAGAATTTTTCCAAAGCGTGGTTGACGTTTACGATAGACATCGGGCGGTTGATGTAGTGCATTTAGATTTTCAAAAAGCGTTTGACACCATGCCGCACAAAAGACTCATTGAAAAAAACTAAAGCTCATGGAATCAGGGGTGTAGTAATAAATTGGATAGAAGAGTGGTTGCGAGGTCGGAAACAGAGGGTGGTCGTTGATGGAGCGAAGTTGTGTTGGACAAATGTAGCGAGTAGCGTTCCTCAGGGTTCTGTATTGGGCCCCTTGCTTTTTCTTATATATATTAACGATTTAGATGTCGGCCTAGTCAGTACAGTTTCAAAGTTTGCGGATGACACGAAGCTGGGTGGTAGGGCGATTAATGACGAAGATAGAGGTAAAATCCAGGAAGATCTGAATAAAATCGTTGATTGGGCAGTCACATGGCAAATGCGATTTAACGTTGACAAGTGCAAAATTTTGCATATAGGTTCGCGTAACGGTAATTTTGCGTATAGTATGTCAGGGAAAGATTTAACAAGCGTAGAGCAGGAAAAAGATTTAGGAGTTATAGTCACTGGTGATTTAAAAGTAGCGAAACAAAGTACAGCAGCGGTCAATAAGGCGAACAAAGTGTTAGGTTTTATAGCTCGGAATTTTGAGTACAAATCGCGCGATATTATAGTTTCTCTTTATAAATCATTAGTTAGACCCCATTTGGAGTACGCGGTCCAATTTTGGAATCCGCATATGCGCAAAGATATAGACAAAATCGAAAGAGTTCAAAGACGAGCAACTAAGATGATTCCGTCGCTTAGGTCAAAGTCGTACGAGGATAGGCTTAAGGAGTTAAAATTGACTACACTCGAGACTCGGAGGCTAAGGGGTGATCTAATCAAGGTTTTCAAAATTATGAATGGGTTCCATAACGTAGATAGAGATAGCTTTTTCGAAATATCTCAATATTATAGAACTAGAAACAACGGTGTAAGTTGACAAGTAGAAGGTTCGAGACAGCAGTTGCGAAAAACTTTTTTACGCATAGAATAGTAAATAGCTGGAATAGTTTGCCGGTAGAAGTAATTAGTAGCACGTCTATAAACATGCTTAAAAATCGATTAGACGCATATGTTGATAGATTGGGTATAGTTTAAGGTAGTCAAATTAAGACTTTGTGGTGATAGATCCCACAGCTCAACACAAGTGTTGTGGGATATAGGGAGGCAGCATCTTGGGTTAGGGGATACTCTCTGTCCTTACACACCCCATTTAAAGAGATGAGATTCCCCTGCCGAGCGGTGCCCCCCATAGTACTGTGAGGTATTGAAAAACTCATGATCTTCACTTGCCCGACAAACACCTTTAAATGGGAGACCCAAAATGGGTGCACACACATTTCTAAATTACTGTACAGTCTTTACAGCCACACCTACACTTTTTCTCCTAAGTATATATATTGTAAAGTATATGGTTGTAAATTGTGACTTGGTCCGCAATTGATATGGACCGTGACTTATTTTTGTTTGGCAAGGTACTGGTAGTAATGGATACCGTAATGAAATTGACTGGATTCTTTGGATCTGATATATTTGCATGTCGGCTATAAATAGATATAGAGTGTAAAATATTTGTGGATAGTAGTGTATTTTGACTTGATCCGCTGGATCGAGAGATTCTATCTCTAGTTTTTGATTGATAATTAATTAGTTTTAAATTGATAATTATTTAGTTTTGTAAAAAGTGGTTGTTGCCAATGTACAGGCAGTTTTTACATAGTGGAGCCACCTCGTGGGCCGACGTGGCCCCTAGTGTGCCCACTATAAAAATTTCTCATGTTCTTATGTTCTTGTGGTTCAGAACCCACGTAAAATTGTAGGTCCCCTCCGCCACCACGGAGGACATGCGCAATACACAATTAGGAACGCAGTTAGGTAGACCAGCCATGAGTGGATCCTAGGGTCTTTGTTGGTCTGAAACATTATAACATTATTATATATATATATATATATATATATATATATATATATATAACTGGGCTGGTGGATCGTATAGGGAGAACTTTGGAAAAAGTAGATCCCATCCCAGTAAAGTCTCAGTTATATATATACAGGGTGTACATAAAGTCAGGATCTATTTTTGTGAAGCATTTGGAAATTATGGAATTCAATCATAAAATGATAAAGTGGTAACATTTATTAAATAATTAAGAGTAGGATTCGACGTGACGCCCATCAGTATCCCTGCACAGCTCAAATCGTTCCGCAGCATTTCTAAACATATTCTGGAGCATTTGCGGGGTTATGTTATCTGCAGCAGTTCGTATACGTGTACGTAAGTTTTCAAGACTCGTAATCTTCGTCTGATAGACGTGCGATTTGATAAAGCCCCATGAAAAGAAATCTAAAGGGGTTAAATCTGGTGATCTCGCTGGCCAAGGTCTGTTGCTTCCGCGTCCGATCCAGCGATTTGGAAAACGTCCATTTAGATAATCCTGAACAATTTTGGCATAGTGACAAGGAGCACCATCATGTTGATAGACGACGGGGATAGGATTGTTAGTACCGTCGTCTATCAACATGATGGTGCTCCTTGTCACTATGCCAAAATTGTTCAGGATTATCTAAATGGACGTTTTCCAAATCGCTGGATCGGACGCGGAAGCAACAGACCTTGGCCAGCGAGATTACCAGAATTAACCCCTTTAGATTTCTTTGCATGGGGCTTTATCAAATCGCACGTCTATCAGACGAAGATTACGAGTCTTGAAAACTTACGTACACGTATACGAACTGCTGCAGATAACATAACCCCGGAAATGCTCCAGAATGTGTTTAGAAATGCTGCGGAACGATTTGAGCTATGCAGGGATACTGATGGGCGTCACGTCGAATCCTACTCTTAATTATTTAATAAATGTTACCACTTTATCATTTTATGATTGAATTCCATATAATTTCCAAGTGCTTCACAAAAATAGATCCTGACTTTATGTACACCCGGTATATATATATATATATATATATATATATATATATATATATATATAATATATATATATATATATATAATATATGTGTGTATATATATATATAAACACACACACACAGATGGAGAGAATAACGAAGAATAAAATCAAGTAAATATAAAAATATATTGCCAAATGCACACAGATATATTTTTCATTAAATTTTAACCCCCAAACTTATTAGAAATTAGATATACTGGAATAGGAAGAGCTTACTTTACTGATGTGATGATTTGCACTGCATGGCATCAGCAAGCCGTGTGTAGTCCGGATTGTAGCTGATGACTGCTAGCCTCAAACAAGCATCCAGGTGATCATCTGTCAGAGTGGTTCGGTATTTTGATTTGATGATATTCATGTGTGAGAACGTTGACTCACAAAGGTAGGTTGATCCAAAAAATGCTGTCAAGTACAGGGCACTTTTTCTGACATTCGGATACTTTTCTTCAAGAAGTAGGTGCCAAAAGTTTCCTTCTGAAGACATGGACTGATTTGAATGTCGTTTCGCAGAGTCAAAACTTCATTCTCGATTGCAGATATGTCCATATTAAACAATAAGGCCATTTTTGATGCAATATCATCACTGTCAAAGTTTGCACCAAATGGGAAGCACATGAATGTTGCTACAGGTTCTAGTGTTGCTAAGTCTTGGAACCGTCTGTTGAAGTCTGTAATAGCATTCTGCAACTGTTCAACGTATGAAACACTGTCAAACTGGTCGCATTCTTTCCCCTGACTTTCCAGCTCTGACATCATGCTTTTGAAGTTCCGCAGTTGCTGTCGCTGCAGCTGTGAGGATACCAGTTCTAGTTTTTGTATAAAAGCATTCACTGAGGTAATCATTTCAACAATAGTTTTGTTTTTACCTTGCAACTCCAAGTTTAGCTGATTTAGAAAAGCAGTGGTGTCAGTCAAAAAAGCTAAATCTAACAGCCACACTTCGTCTTCCAACTCTTTGTAATATGTTTCTTTTAACTTCAGAAAGTCTTTAATTTCAGGTAAGAGATCCCTAAACCTTTGCAGGAATTTACCTCTACTTAGCCACCTGACATAAGTGTGCAACAAAAGGTCAGTGTGTTCTGCTTTATTTTCTTCTAGCTGAGACCGGAAGAGACGCCTTTGTAGACTTCTCACCCGAATAGAACAGACATTCTTATGGGAAATATCCATAATTTCTTTAATATTCAACATTTTACCACACAGTGCTTGTTGCTGAATTATGCAGTGATAATTAAAGAAGTTTGGAAACCTTTTGTCACTTTTGCACAGGGCGATGAGCCCATTGGAGCAGCCAGTCATAGCAGGTGATCCGTCAGTTATGCTCACAAGCTTGTGAAGTGGGAATTGGGTGTCGTTAATAAACTCACTGAATGCATGAAAAATGTCCTCACCTCGAGTTTTCCCTCTTAAAGGTAGGATTTTAAGTAGTTCTTCTTTGGCAGTCATATCTTTAAACACGATTCTAATAAAAATGCATAACTGTGATGTGTCGATCACATCTGTCGAGTCATCAAACTGAAGTGAAAGGAACACGCAGTCATGTATGTCTTTCTTCAGTTGTTCCACCAAATTCTTATCCATTACTTCATAACGCTGCATCACAGTGTTTCTGGATAGCTGAAGCTGGTTAATAGCAGACAATATTTCCGATTTATTACTGAAATTCTGAAACAACGACTCTGCTGCCTCTGTAAATGCTTCTTTGAATATTTCTTCATCCTGAAAAGGTTTTTTGTGTTTTGCAAGTACACGGCTCACCCGAAATGACGCAATCGTTGCTGCTTTCGATTTTGTGCTAGGCCCTGTAAAGATAGACTGCTGAGCACTAAGTTGAGACTTAAATTCATTGACTTTTCTCTTACGTAGTTCACTTTCAACTGGGAAATTACTGTCATACCGCTTGTGAATAGTTTTAAAATGCCTCTCTAAATTCCCCTTTTAGACGAAAGCGACACATGCATGGCAAATTAAACACACACATTTGGAATTTTTCATCGTAAAAAAATATGCCGTCTCCCACTCATTGTGAAAGTTTAAGTTTTTTGTTTCTTGGCACTTGGTCCAGCACTCATTTTAACGGTGTTAATGCAATTGGACTGGAGACTGACCTTCACCACCGATTATTCCAAATGACTGACCCGTCCCTTAAGTGACACATGCTCATAACGACTCAGCTTACCGCGATATGAAATTTTGGCAGAAATTAAAGTTAGCGGTATCATTTTCTGTGACATTAATTAAATATCTCTCAGAATTATTAAAGTTAAACTTTTTTATTTTTTGTTAAGTGACTGGTAAACACAAAGATAAGACAAATAAATGTTGCTACCGATAATGGAGGTGATAACATAAAGAACGCTAATTTTTAGTAGTAGCGGTCGGGTCGTGTGCTCGTTAGTATTGTGAAATGTAAGGTCTCTGTTGCTAGGCTAAGCTACTTGTCATTCTGCGATCTACAAAAAATTGCTCTGCGATCTACTGGTAGATCGCGATCAAAGTTTTGGCCACCCCTGTTCTTAGGTAACTGTCGGTTTAGGCCTTCTAATGGCTGTGATTATTACTACGCCAAATGGCTGGTTACGCCTTCTAAGCCGACTGACGGATTTCTAAACCAAGTGCCAAGAATATCTGAATAGCGCAATCTAGCAGCTGAAAAGTTATATATATATATACACATATATACATCTACCTTCTAAGTCTTCTAAGCCAACTGGCGGATTTCGAGTTCTAAGCCGTTATGCTACCCTGAGTTCCCATTATGTACCTGGATCTTCCAAGTGTAGGATGCTCTGTATTCCGCTCTCTCTTTCTCTTAGGTTAGGTATACCCCTTTGTCGGGGTGAGGCCGTCCCAACTTCTCCTCAAAGAGGTTGGGTGGACACCCCGGATTCTCCCTTTTTTTGGTACCCTGGGGGGTGAGAGTTGGCACTGTGGGAAGGGGGTTGGCTCCTTGCAACAAGGAGGTGGGGTGGGTGGCACTGACACTCATTTGATCAACATTGCGATTGCTCTGGTCTCTCTCTCCTTTTTCGGCTATACTACTGACCCACTTTCAAAAAAGGTTGCCTACCACTGCTCTAGATTATGGTGTAGGAGATAGCAGCTTCATTTGTATAAAGATTGTACGGATTACCGTGATACCTTTTGTCTATGATGTGTGAGGACAACCCAATTCGTAAGGAGGACATCGCCTTATCCCTTCTTTAATCCATCTCTGTTCTTACTTTTGCCATCTGCTTAACTTCAGAACAAATCATTGTCTTTGGAGAAAGTAATCAATTTTACGACTGAAGGCATTTCTTTGGTAAAGAAAAAGGTCTTTTTTCATTTTGACGCAAATAAAATCAAAATACCACTGCTCAGACGGTTTACCTTCTTGAATAACCTCTGACAAGTAAAGTTTACTCAAGTTCAGATGAACCCCATTTTCCTAACGTAAAAGTTAAAAGTTACAAACCCCATCTCGCGAAAAGAAGTATAAAGATCTTGGAAGTAGAACTCGAATC
Source organism: Bathynomus jamesi (assembly GCA_023014485.1). Classification (NCBI taxonomy): domain Eukaryota; kingdom Metazoa; phylum Arthropoda; class Malacostraca; order Isopoda; family Cirolanidae; genus Bathynomus; species Bathynomus jamesi. The sequence continues at coordinate 100,312 of JAJOZX010001051.1, forward strand.
GAACTTTCCCCAAAATATCATTTAACTCCAAAACAAGAAAATATTGCTCGTATACCTTTCTCGTACCAAGCAACTACTGTATAGTTTGAGTAAAGTCTTTTCATATACATACACTAATTTCGGGAGTATATCAACAGCTCTCCAAATGAATTTTCAGCACTGAATATCTTCAGGGCGTTTTCAGCGTTGAATTCTTGATTTGAATTCGACAGTGACAAAAAGACGTTAAATAAAAAAATGAAATTCTGCAACCGAAGCAATTTCTTCTGGAAACCATTGTTCTGGTTCCGGTCGATGGCCCAACTTTAGTTTTCAATACATTCGAAAGCATTGTACATTTCACACTTTATTAAGTGCTGCCCCAGCATATACTGTAGGTGAAACCAGTCTATCTCACTCTAATGTAAAGAAGCTAGAAATTGTGACAACTTTAATACTTTAATTTTTAACTTAAATGCAGGTATATATATATATATATATATATATATATATATATATATATATATATATATATATATATATATATATATACACACACACTGTATATATGCTTAAAAGCCTTTTTGCATTAAAAACATGGGATCACCTGAAGATCAGGGCCCCCATGTATTCTTGTAAATTAAATTGAATGCCCGGTTAGGTCAACTGTACGCCCTTGACGATTGGTTAGGTTAAGTTGTGATATTTTCGTTAGTTTTAACGAAGGTATCATTTAGTAATTGAGGCGGGGGCCCTGATCTTCAGGTGATTCAAAACATGAACTAACAAACACCACACGACCTCGAAACCAATTACATTATTAATAATAAATTAAATTGGTTCTCGTTCGGTTAGGATTCGATGTCTGTGAAATTTCCAAAACTGAGTTACATTTTGTGAACAGGAATACCCCGAGATACGACGGATATGCGTTCCTGAAAAATACGTCGTCGGCGAATCGTCGTATCGCGGATCTCAATTTACTATAGGTATAATTATATAAATAGGGGATGCGTTCCCGAAAACTTTTCAACCCAATTTCGGCTCCAAAACATAACTTTAACAGTAAATAAATATAATAAATAGATTAAATATTATTAACACAATAAAAAATTCGTGACGCTAAGTTAAAATTGTTTTATCACTTAATTATGCTGCAATCCTATCCCCTAATTATGTTGCAGTCCTATCACTTAATTATGTTGCCATCCTATTTGCATAAATAATACAACTTGCCTTAGTGTTAACTTTAAATACTGTTACAAACTGATAATAGTAAAAGAATCCTTAAAAAGTTCACTTAAATATCACGTTAAATCGAAACGACTTGAGCGGTGAACTGAACAACAGAGACGAGCAGATAATCCAAGCAGATAACACGATAGAAATACAGGCAGTTAACATTAAAACACGCGCAAAACACAACACCACACTAATCAACATTTACATCCCACCAGATAGTTCACCTCAGGTGCCAGCCAATTACAATCGACAGTTACACAATCTGGCCTCTCTCACTAATGTCATCTTAGGAGGAGACTTCAACGCCAAAGACACTAGTTGGTACCTGCACAACCAAAACAACACCAGAGGCGCCAACATAGCCACTCAACTAAAGAGCCTCCTCATTCTTAACAATACAGAAGAACATACACACATACCACATCAAGCAGGATACTCAAACTCCTCCCCAGACATAACGTTCTGTTCCCCATCACTAGCAACACATACACAATGGAGAACAGAAAAACAACTGTCATCAGACCACCTGCCCATCATCATTACAACACATTCTACACTCTGCCCCAACAGCCTTAGGCACACTTACAGAAATTACAAGAAAGCTGATTGGGAACAGTTCAAAATACAGACTGAGGAACAATTCACCACATTAAACAGCACACCCATCACAAACATCAATACAACACTCAAGACATTTAATCAGATCATCAATAATGCAAACAAATACATACCCAAGGGCAACATTAGGAAATACAACCCAAATTACACTAGAGAAATAGCCCACCTCATAAGGCAACGTAACAACCTCAAATATAACACACAAACACCACACACAGAAGCCATAAAACAGCAGATACAACAGCTCAACACAGAAATAAACAACAAACTCAAAGAAAAACAAACAGAAACATTTAGGGAATTCATAACAACACTAAACCACTCCACAGATACATCCAGGCTATACAAGACTATAAACAGCATTACCCACTCTAACAGCGGCATTCACACCTCACACGCGGCTATCTGTCGCAGCCAAAATAATATCCCAGCATACACACAACAAGCTAACATTCTAGTTAATCACTACGCAAAGATAAGTCACTTAAACAGAGACAACAACCAGAAACACGCAGACAGACAAACAGCCAGACACAAGAAAACCTACAGACTCGACACGACCATTACACCCTTCAATACAGACCAGACCACCAAGATCATCAAAAACATTAAGAATTCGAAGGCTACTGGACCAGACAACATATCTAACATACACCTTAAACACTCGGGCCCACAAGGAATACTAGCTGTCACAAATATCAGCACATATTCATACCAACACTGTATTATTCCTGACGTATGGAAACAAGGTAAAATTATTACACTACTCAAACCAAACAAACATCCAACAGAACCAGCTTCCTATAACCCATTACTTTACTATGCACACCTTCCAAAGTAACAGAAAGACTAATCTTACAAATCACCAATCCACACATTCCACTATCGCCTACTCAACATGGACTCAGACCTCACCACTCAACCACGACATTACTCACTAACCTCACGCAGCACATCATGGATGGCATCAACTCCAGACGACCAGCTCAACGTACACTATTAGCAACAATAGACATTAGTAAAGCATTTGATGCTATCCTACGCTTCCCTCTCATAAACAAAATACTCAACACAAACATGCACAATAACACCAAAAGGTGGCTGAGCAACTATCTTTCAGGAAGATACTCACATGTCACATTTAATGTCAAGTCATCCAAAAACAAGCTTTTTCCGAACGGGGTCCCTCAAGGCTCTGTTCTCTCACCAACACTCTTCAACTTATACATGCATGACATTCCAACACCCATAGATAACAAGCTCACCTTATCATCATATGCAGATGACATCACTCTAACATCCACCCACAACAACATCGACACCGCTACAAATAACCTACAAACACATAAACAGTATACAAGACTGGCTCACACACAATCGACTCAAAGTAGCGCCCACAAAATCAACCATCACCTTGCTTACAAGCAACACAAAAGGACACCAGGTAATTCCACAGCTTACACTAAACATCAACATTCCACACACTCACAGGACCAAAATACTTGGGGTCACATACAACACATCATTATCTTTTGCAAACCACATTCAGGACATTAAAAACAAATGTACGTCAAGACTTAACACGCTTAGGGTACTAACAGGCACAAACTTTGGACACCAGCAGGAAACAACATCACCATATCCAAGAATATATTCGCTCAGTTATGGACTATGCTAGCCCATGCTGGGCACCCATTATCTCAAACACACACATAAACACCTTACAGACAATACAAAACAACGCACTTCGTATCATTACAGGATGCACTCAAACAACACCAATAGAACACCTACACACAGAAACAAAAGGTAATTATGTAAAAAGAGTAACTCAGTCATTTTACACACCAAAATACATTTTGTAGTAGTATTTGATGTGATTTGTTCAAATCTGACCTCCATTTCCCTCGGAAATGAGATCCAACAAAGTTATAGTACTTTGAAGTTTGGCTCATTTTCAAGGGAAATGGAGGTCAAAATCTAAGCAAAACACATGAAATATTACTAGAAAAATGTATTTTGGTATTAATCTAACCTCACCTAACCTAACCCTAAAACTAACATAAGTGGAAATAGTAACCTAAAACGCCTAAAACTAACGAAAATATCATTACTTAACCTAACCAATCATCAAGGGCATTCAGTTGGCCTAACCGGTTAATATTGGTTATTTCACCTAAATATCTTCTGATCTTTTCGTATTAGGCACTCACTATCACATTTCGGGCAAGTTAAGGATGAGAGAATAACGCCGTAATTGATAAAAACATCCAATGGTTTCTCTTCATCTAGGGCACATGACGAATCAAGTTCTCAAAGTCAGAAACCACACGAACAGCATGTCATAATTCTATCACAAACACGACCAAACTGAATCCAATTACAAAAACAAAAATAGCCAGAACAGAAAACATCCAACTAATTAAGTTGCAGAGTAGCAAAAAAATAGCCCAAGCCTAGCTCATATATCATATTTTCATGACGTCACCAGGCAAATATTGGGAAGGTGGGAAAAAAATGTCGCAAAAATGTCATAATATTCAAATCCACATAATTTGGTAAGGACGCATCTGCGAACATAGACTTATATCAGAATAATGAAAAAATATTTTATAATTATATTTGCTTTTGATATTCTGAGTACGATGAAACTCATATTATCCAAACAAAAATACTGAAAGTTAGGGAACATTTAGACATGAGGGGAACACAATTCACGGCAGCAACGACAGCTAACCCACAACACCCTTGCCACTACATGTACAATCATGCACCAACACCTCTCACCATTAAGGTAACACCAGAGAGACATTATAACCAAATACTCCATTCCATACCACGCCCCACAGACATCACACAGTACAGAAAACACATACACACACACACCTAACCCACAAAGCACTGACACGACTCGGTCCGAATGAGGTCCTAGGTGCGAAGCCGCCACCCATTAACAGGTCAGAGATCAGCCTGAGCAGATCGGATCGAGTTAACTTAGCACGATTCCGATATAGACATCACCCCAACTTACAGACATATAACCACAGACTAGACAACTCCATAGACGACACCTGCCACCTGTGCCAGGACACACCACAAACAATTGAACACATTATGACAGACTGTACCGCTCTAGCACAACAACGAACACAACACAACATCACTAGTGCGCTGAATCTCTGGTCCACTCCGGAGAGGGCGATCGGTTACCTGCGTGTCGCCGGCTTGCTCGATCAGGGTGGGCTGATCGGCTAAACAACAACAACAACAACAGAGACTAGCGGTAGGGAATATAAGCTTCGCCCACAATTTTGTTAAACCTCAACTAGGCTCTACACGCACAGATCTGATCGCAGCTATATGACGGACTTGATCGCACGCGAATCAAATCCTCCGTACACTTCCACCACACACACACACACACACACACACACACAGATTAAACCCTGGAAGATCATGATAAACCAGTGATGTTACAGCGTCAGAGGAGTATACTCGTTTCCTTTGCAATCGCTATGTGCAGCATAAATGACAGGAAGAAAGAAGATTTAACGGTAGTGTTGTGCCACGCTGTTCATTTTAAAAATCGTAGGCAGAATCCGGATCACCTAAAGATCAGGGCCCCCAGCCTTCTTTAGTTAGCTCTATAAGGCTAACTAATGAAAATATCATGACCTAACCTAACCAATCGTCAAGGGCGTACAGTTGACCTAACGATTGGTTAGGTTAAGTCGTGATATTTTCGTTAGTTTGCCTTATAAGGCTAACTAAAGAAACCTGGGGACCCTGATCTTCAGGTGATCCCAGAATCCTATTGATGTACGAAATGGTTTCGAAACGGGAATACATTTTCACACATGCCTCTCCTGAAAGGACTTAAGGAAAATAGCCCAGATGATTTTAAAAATTATTTACGAATGTCAGAGGCATCGTTTGATCAGCTCTTGCGCTCGATAACCCCAATTGAGAGAAAAAAAATGGAAGAAAACCTAACTGCGGATGCGCCAGATCCACAAATCAGGTGATCTAGTCTGCAGTCAACCACACACTGACCGATTTGATACGTCAGCTGATTAACATTTTCTGTCTGGCTGATCGACTGAGGCCTGCAATTTCATCCTTCAGATTTTATTTTTTTTTGCTCACAGACACAAATTAATGGATGATTTGATCCACGTGCGATCAAATCCGCCGTATAGCTGCGATCAGATCTGTGCGTGTGTGGGTACCTTTAGTTTAAACTGAGGCTAGAAATAGCGGCGCAGACAATTTTCGTAAAAAATACAGAGTTTTAGGCGGCGTATTGCGGATTTGAGTCACACTCTATAAGAGACGTAAAAGTGGATCGTCGGATCCCGGACCGGCGTATCGCGGGGTATTCCTGTATTCTAATCCCAGCATACAGAAAGTGATGCGAGTGCGTGTGACGTAACCATGAGGAATGTAAACAATGTCTGCTTTGGAACAAAACAATAATAATAATCATTCTTGTTCTGTTATGCAATCACACTCTCGTACGAAAAGGTTTGATGTCTGATTTACAATTTTAATTCCTTTGTATAAATGACGTGGCACAAATACGGTGTGTCATTACGCACCAGTAGTATGGGCGAAAAATGGGAGAGTGCAAGAATGTTGCAATGTTGCAAGATATAATGGTCAATGTCGCAAAGGGGGGAGGGGGTATGCAATGAAAGGGGGAGGGGTATGCAATGAAGGGGAGAGGGGGTTATGCAACAACTCAATGCTGCAAAGGGGGTGGGGGGATGCTGCAGGTACAACAAGGGGTCATGAAACTTGGAGGCGGCGTTATCCCCCAAGAGAAAGACAGGAGAGAAAGGAAGGGAATTGTTCACCTGGCTCCTGCCAAGTGCATAATAACGCTTCAGCCGACCCGCCGTCCTCTCATAGACTCCTAATCAGCCAGTTGGCTTAGAAGGCGTAAATGGCTTGTTCAGGTTGAGTTGTCAGATACCACTTTATTTTAACTGTTCAGGTATACATTACTAGGGCGAGTTGCTAGATACCACCATTTATCTTAATTCTCACGAGTTGCCGTTTTTAATTGTTCAGGTATACATTATTAGGTTGCCAGATTGTACCATTTATTTAATTAATTCTTAAAAGTTGGCTTAGAATTCCGCTAGTAGGTTTAGAAGGTGTAACCAGCCATTTGGTATAATTGTTTACAACCAAAAGAATTAAATAAAAGAACATTACATCATTCTGTTTATTATAAATATATAGAAAATAAATATATATTTGAATGATCAAATAAAAATAATAATAGTTTAAGAAATATGAACGAGGAATATGCATATAATCAAAAAATATATCTGTCAATATAACAGTACAGGAGAAATATATATATATATATATATATATATATATATATATATATATATATATATATATATATATATATATACACACAATTATATTATGGAAATATATAGAAAATAAATATACATTGGAATGATCAAAAAACAAAAATAAAAAATAAGAAATAATATAACCATCAATATAGCAGAAATATACACACACAATTATGTTAAATAAATACATACATACACTTTATCTTCTACCGCGCAAAATAAAAATAAGAAAACGTATAGCCATCAATATAGCAGTACAGGAGAAATATATATATATACACACACACACACACAAATATGTTAAATATATAAATACACTCACTTTTTTTAATACACTAAACTCGCACTTAATCGAGTGTACAATTACATCGTTATTGCTCTGCATTACGCAGTATACGCGGCTTAATAATATTTCACCGCTTCAAGTATAGGGAAACCTGTATTCGATATGAAGGGCCTTCATATCGTTCAGTACTATTTTTGTTCTCACTTTACAACCGGTTGGTAAGTTATCTTTAAATACGGCTAGAATACAATCAAAAGCACGCAAAAAGAGTTCATCGTTAGCCACATTATTAAATACAAGTTTATAAACACGCCTTTCCAATCGAGGGTTTATTTCTACCGACTCTAGACCATTCTCACCTTGTTCAGCTCTACACTCGGTAAACCCATCGAGCAGAGCGGTGTATGCGTACTCAAGAACCATATCAAAATAAAGCATATCCATAACATGCGCGTCTAATATAGGTTTCAGCTTGCGGAATCCGACGACTTCAAACATTCTGTCGAGGATGAAACGGTTCCACGTAGGGACAAGAGCGTTGTTATCAGAAGCATTCTTCCACATGAACCGTATATCAATGCATGGCTGATCGTTATTTATACACAACGTACATGCAACGGCGTATGAGGGGGGTGTCACTAATCTGCTCTCTTTTTGTACCTACACCTGTAGGAATTTTATAACGATCTTCACTCCACTTCTAAACTATCACGAAGATTCTATTCATTTCCTCGACACTTAAATAAACAACATTCCGTTTGTTTGTTTGTCTACAATCCGTTTCCAGTACATAGTTAACGACACCGGATTTACGCCTGAACACGCGCAACGACTTCGTCACGGACACATCGTACACTGCGTTAACAATGCTGCTCAAAGGAAGTTCCATCGTATTCGAGGAGAGCACGTCCACTCGGCTCAAGCTCTGAGATAACTATGAGGCACATGCAACGCGACGGTTCGACGGGAGGAGTGGGTCACACCATAATCTAATGAAACGTGTACGGCGCTGATCCAACATGAATCGTTGTATCCCATTATATTGGGCAGGTGTTTTGAGAAATTTTCCAATACAAGAAATAATTTCGGTTTTAATGTTTTATCACTACCACTCCCCCGAATACGCACCAGGCATTTTCCTTCAGGATAATTTTCACGAACAAAACATTTTATAACTGTTTTAATGTTTTATCACTCACCATTTCCACAAACTAAACGTCTTCACACTCCGGCGCACTATTTGAGAGGAACATATGCCCATATTTTTCCTTTTTGTTTAACAAGCGATACTTGTCTCTAAAGACTGTTAAAAACTCACACAGAGCATTAGCCACAACCTCACTACAAACCTCGTCATGATATACATTAATATAGTGATGAAAATACTTAAGATTCTCCATGATGACGAGATTTACATTTTCAGTCGCAGGGTACGAGTACTCGGTATGGTGTAACATGACATAATATCGCTTGTTACACCACCCATCAATAAGATTCACTATCCATATCCGTTGCTTCTCTTCTGCACGCGTTGTTTCTTTTTCTTCACGGTACATGTGAGCCTTTATAAAGCTTAGGTCTATAACATACTTCAGTACATCGTCTGTGCTACAAAAGCCTACAATGTTCTCACCAGAATAGTCATAGAGTAATTGTACATCTTGCTCCTTCGCACGATTCAATGTAGTCTTAAAAGAGGCAAAGGAGGGGGGAATAGGGAGTTTTTCGGTATCCACCACATCTTGACATTTTGCAGAATACCATTTCATAAACGTTGAACAAGCAATATTAAAGGTAGCTATTACTATTTTCTGTCTACGCGGGAGAATACACGTCTGATGCCCAGGGCTTACTGCGATCAACTGAGTACGCAGGGAAGCCCAGGTAGTAGCATGACTCACGTTGCTGGTCTTACAGTGGGCGGAGCTTAGAACTTTCTCTTGTGTACACACACACACACACACACACACACACACACACACACAAAGGAGAATTTGAAACGCTAATTGAAACATGATTTATTTAATAAACGAAATATTCAAGTTATATATAAATTATTTACAAATACGTGTAATAAATAAGTTAGCAATAGACACATCAAAGATTATATTCAAGACATATACATATTTACAAATATGTGTGATAAGTAAGTTAACAATAGGCACATCAAAGGTTATGGTATCCAAAGGGCACAGTATCATAGGTACCAGGTAACTGGTAACGTTTCCTATAGGTGTTACCCCTAAGTTCCTTCACGCCCCCCACCTTCTGCGCCCGAAAATTGTTGGTGCCTACAGTTAGTTGGGGAGGCCGATCACCCTCATAATCGTCCAAACACACTAGATCCTTCAACGATTCAAAGTTAACGACCCGCCAATTCGCATGGTTGAGCGTGATACCCTTTGCTTTCACGATATATTTCATATCCTCCCCCAACCTCACCCGTACCCCATAAGTTTTTGGCTCTGTTGAGAAAAAAGAGGCGGCGTATGCGGTGTCTCCATACTCATCCTTGATCTCATCAGTCAACTCACCGAGGAATTCACCAATAGGTGGCATGTATTCACCCTCCCTCTCTGTGAATATCACACTATCTGTATCAACGTACAAAACCCGCCGCCCAAGAGAATGCAATAAGCCCCAACGTTTGATGCGTGCTTAGGCCGTTGTGAAGCTGGCTACAGGTATGTTTGTAACCCGTGAGTTATCTGTAGCCAATTCAGTATTGTTGTACTTTATTATGCAAGTATTGCCTACATTCACAATCTCCATGACCTCTTTATCGGGAGCATTGGCATAATCCCAGACTTCACTATAACTTTGCACCAAATGAACGTTCCCTTTGCCGGTATTCTGTGCAAATTTTCCCCAAAGACTGTTTAGACACAACTTTGCACTAGAACGCTTGCCAGGATTCTTTACAATTTGGGTACGATAAAGCTGTATACCTTCACGGTCACGGTAACGTTGAATATAGGCCAACTTTTCATCTTCGGTATCAACTCCTCGCGGATACCCTGACGCCTCAACCTTATCTTTCAAAAATGCGTTTATATATGGTGTGAAAAGGTTGGGCAGCTTCTGAAACCTCCACACCTCATGTATCTTCAATATGCTGTAGCCATGGCGAAAGCTAGATCCAGCTCTGCACTTGTATATACACCTCTAATCTTACGCTGGTGGGTTGTATGGTCACAATCAGAGCTGGGCACTTGCGTTTTTTTGCCCGTTTTTTTGCGGTACTGCGGTACTGCGGTACTACTACCGCGAAATAGTACCCGTTCAAATTTCTTGAGAACTCGGTGATGGAGGGTAGGTCAGGCCCCACCAGTTTCTCAGGCGCACCAACGGGGTACGGATTGTTCTTCATCACGTAGGGGTATAAAGAACAGAAATCGTAGTAGTGGAGCTTCACACCCTTCGTAGGAGGAAAGTATAGCTTGAATGGGTTTGTACGGGCACCGAACAAGCTATCACCGCATTTGAGAGGATCCAGTACCATTGAGCGCTTGATCGTGTTTATTTCTTCACGGTACTGTCCGTCTGTCTCCATCCGTGCATCATACTCATGCTCCCACAAGACTTTGTGAGTGAACTGGGAACCTATAAGTTGATCGCGGGTGCGCGTCCACGCAAGACAGTCGGCAGGAGATCTACCGTAGATATCTCCTGCGATTCCACACTCAGGACGGGGGCATCCGTGCCACCAGCAACAGTTAAAGGAGTACACATTCTTCTCATCAGTGGCACGGTTTTCACTTAGTCCATCAACCCAAAAAACACGGCCATTAACCTTAATGGGTACTTCACCTGTGTTGCGGGCATGCTTTATGTATACACCTGTCTGCTGTTGTATGTGTATGAGCCAGTAAATAGCCTTGTGCCAATAACTGCGGGGATTGTTTCTGTGAATAATGGCTAAGGTGTAGGCTGACCATATTTCCTTGAGACAAAAACGGGACATTGGGATGGCAAAAAAGGGACGGGGGGTATGTAATATTCTGTATTCATGAAAAGTAAGTACATAAACCGGGACAAAATTGACATTTTTATTAAAACGACGGGACGGCCAGGAAATATTAAAAAAACGGTACTGTCCCGTTCAAAACGGTACGTATGGTCAGCCTACTAAGGTGTCTTTAGGCATGAAGTTATTCTTGAACACCGTAAAACATAATGAGGCGATGGTGGTTGCGGCTTGCAACGGATCGCATTTGAAACGGCCTATGTACATCCTTCTAAAGGCCTGGAAACATACTCTAAGCACGCGCACATCATTCACGCAATAACGCTCACATTCATCAACTATATTATAAAGACTAGATTCATTAAAACTGCTATAGTATTGGTTAAAATCTTCACGTTCATCTGTACTCATACATTCATAATTAAAGTAATGTTTGCGTGGAGGTAGACCTACGTAATTTAAAGTTTCGCTCGTGAGGAATGTGTAAGGGAAATATTCTTTTGAAACTTTAGCAGCTACACCCATCACCTTGGGTAGCTTTGCTAATTTACAAGGTGTGAATAATAAAGTGTCTTTAAACTGTACATTACCTCTTATTTGCATCTGTATTAGCTTGTTGCCTCTTTTCAAGGGGTCACCTGTAAATATCTCAGATGACTCGTGCTGAAGCAACTCCTTATAAAGGATCTGTGTGTCAAATTTTGCCCCATTATGGGCGAGAATATACACAGTCATTTTTTTGAACTTGTCCGCTAGCTTGACAGTATAGGACACAAAGAGTTTCACAGGGCTATCGTAGGCACTCGTTTTAAAAACGTTTGTACGTTTACCGCATTTGTGGCACTCATCACACTCGATCTCCATACACTCATCACAGATAGTCTGGCTTACAAGTAAATGTGAATAACCTCTTTGGTTTCTGCGTTCGTGTATGTTTTTATATCGTAGTACATAGTTATACAAGGGTTATTTTGTTATTTTTAGGCTTAACATCTTTCATGTAACATACATGCTTTACTCCATCCGCCTTATATTTCTCATAGTATGTAGGACACTGAATTTCATAACATTCATGCTTGAAGTTCCCCCAATTATCCATTGTGTGAAACATACCACACTCACAGATTCTCATTTTCCTGCACGTGCCAATTGATTTATGGGGCTCAAAACAGTTATTATTATTGAAAAATGTGCGTCTACACACATCACAGTTCCTCTTCTCAGCTTCAACTACACGGCTTTCACATTTGGAACTTTTACACTGTTCACATACCATGTGGCAATCTTTATAATGTTTCATGATATCATCCGCAAACTCGATACATCCCTTACACAAATCATGATGTCGTCCATATTTTCGACTTTTGTCATAACTCGCGTAAAGGTCCCTTATATTACGGATGGGGAGATACGTTGTCCCTGACAGTCCTAAAATAAGTAGGGGCCTTGTACGATCTCTCACACTGCTTTTAAAAACATACACAGTTCTACGACGATCATCCATACCAAATACAGCTATACGAACATTCATTTCCTGTCCTACCATTCTCAGTTCTTCAGGACCCATAGCACAGTCAAACTCAAGTTTGCAGTCTACAGCTAGTTTACGGGCACGCTCCACTACCGTAGGCAACCAAATTTTTTGGGTCTGTGGGTTTAGTACAGTAAACATACGTGCTAAGACCACTGCTATAAAGCCGAAACCAAGATCGACGTTTATATGCCGTCTAAAAATAGCCTGAGAATTGAAGTTAAGAGAATAAGGTGTGGCGCTATGACCCGCAACACGGTATACACGGTCAATATTTACCGTGAAGTTGTCCATATTGAAGGCTATACTACTTTGAGAGGCCTGCATTATACGGCCTAATATATACTTTATATCTTCAGCAGCCAAACGTCTGAAGGGTATTACTACCCAAAAATCATCTACATCTCTGTCATCTGACCCGAATCCAAAAGACAGCATCGTCCTGACCACGTTCGTCGCGGTTCTGAAGGGCAAACTCTACAATACGCTCAACTAGGCGCCGTAGTCCATGCTCAACGCCATTGCTATACACGGATCTAGGATCGACCCTGACTATATATCGATTTCTATTCAAGACTGCGGTGGGGGCAACGGTACGCACCAACTCGAATGTTATGCCATCCTCAACAGAATGAGAAGCTGCTGCGGAGGATGTACAAGATTTGAACAGGAGTAAGGGGATATATTTTTATTTGAGGAAGTTACTATTGTGGTGACTGCGCCGTAAGATGCAGAGGGTTGGGACTCCACTACTGGTGGTCTAACAACCGGCTCAATCTTAGCACGTTTTATACCTGACGTGGAGGGCTCTTCATCATGTCTCCACTTTGAACGTGCTACCGGTATCGCTGGTGAGGATTCGTCGGTGTGGGAGGATTCTCTGATCACAACTACACTGTCGTCGGGGTCGTCTGTAATGTTGATGATGGGGTGCTGTACCTCATCGTCATTCACGGTTCTGTGGAAGAAGAAAACAAAATATAAGGAGCAGCACTCAATATATGTAATATTTTGTAAATGATCCACTTAGGAGTGTGACGTGTTAGAAACGGACTCTGTAGAGAAATTCTGATTCATGAGCCCATCCACATGTATTATATCTGGACCGACAGGACGTGGTAAAACTGTGTTTATGCTTAAAATCATTAAAGAAAAGGAAGAGATGTTCTCAAAACTTGTGCATAAAGTTATATGGTGCTATTCGACGTATCACTCAGTGTTCAACGAGTACCAAGATAATATTTTGTTTCACAAAGGTGTATATGACGTTAATTCGTTAAAGGGAAATGAACATACAGTCATTGTAATTGATGATCTCATGTTGGAGGTGGATAAAATGTTTGCCGAGACATTTACAGTATTCTCCCACCATCTTAACATAAGCGTGTTCTTCATCAATCAGAATCTATTTTTCAAAAATAGATACATGCGCGATGTGTCGTTAAATACACAATATCTAGTCTTATTCGCACAACGTAGAGATGTATCACAAATTGGGGTTTTAGCCAATCAAATGTTCCCGAATCAGCGTAAGGAGTTTTTGGAAGTTTATATAGAAGCTAGAAGCACGCGTTACGGATATTTGCTTTGCGACCTTCATCCGCGAAACACGTTTAGGGTGCTTCTAAGAACGAATATATTTCCAAACGAGCCTGAAACGGTGTATATTCTAGAATGACAAAGAGACTAAAGAAATACCGTAAATTAATAAAAATCTATCATCGACTGCCCCGGGCAATGCAGCAGATGTTTATTAAAAATATCGACTCCGACTTTTTAAAATGCATCTGTGAAATCTGTCTTAACGTTATAAATTGCAATGTATCAATGAAACCATCTCAGAAGGCTCGCCTACGCCGTTACAAGAACATAATACACGCACTCGCTCGTAAAAGTCAAACTGTAGGGAAGAAAAAACGAATTATTGTACAAACAGGAGGGTCATTTCTCCCCATCTTATTTTTAGTTTTGGGTCCTTTACTGACTAGATTAATATAATGAAGAAAGTGGTAGTGATTCCACACGAGGTGTACGCTTCACTGCAAAGGAATCCAGACACTGATCTAGATCCCCGTAAAAGCAGACTTAAAAGAATGGAAAGCGAATTGCTAGCCCTATTAAACAGTGAAAAAACACCTGATAAAAGAATCTTATACCAAGAAGCTCTGCAGAAATTTCTTCACGAGTACAAAATTATAAGAACCCAACAGAGATTCCTGTGGTTATTAGGCACAGCACAGAGAACGATGGACATGGTGACATAGGACCTGTACCCGACGATACAGCTGACCAACCAAAGATTAAGGGGTCAGCCACACAGAACATCGAGCATGTATTAAAAAGCACCCTTCCACATACATTGAGGAATAAAGGTTTAAGTCTTTATAATCTATTGAATGAGGACCCAGCCATACAATGGTCCGATACAGACGAGATCATTTTGGAAGGAGTAAAGGTACAGGGATCGAATATCGTTGACATTGTCCATGATCTGGTGAGAAAGTGGGATAGGCTAATACACTTCAGAAAGTAATGAATAGTGAACGAGTCACACGTTCCAAATTTATCGGTGTATTTGCAAAGAATGAAACATTGAATTTGCCAACTACGCGAGATTGCGGTAGCTTTATTGTGAACACAGATATCATCGGTAATGAAGGGATTCATTGGTTCGCAATCTATTTTAAAAATAGGGACCGTATGTACTATTTTGATTCACTCGGTACTCGACCCTGGAGTGACCCTGTTATAGTAAAATTTCTCAATCAGTTACACATTCCCGAAGTTGTATGGAACCCATTCCGATTACAAGGATATTTTAGTAATACGTGCGGAATATACTGTCTTTCATTTCTCATGCATATGTCACGTGGTAAAGACTTTATAATTTTTTAAAATTTATTCGACCCGTGTCACACTCAACGAAACGATGAAATGGTATGCAGACAGATAAAAAGCCGTTTTCCAATTGTACGTACTCGTTGTATAGTATATTGTTTTGTTCGTGTGTATATATATATATATATATATATATATATTTGTAACGTTAGTTTGTATATTCTGTAGTTTAAGATGGTTATTGTACTGATTTCTTTCATTTAATAAATTAATGAAAATACATTATCTTCTTCCCCCCAAAAAAGATCATACAAAAAAAAAACTTACATTATTTCGATGTGACATTCATTGGGCTGACTGCCCGGTAAATCCCCCGTATTCTGGTCCATGACACGAAGTTCTTCAAAAGATTGTATAACACGTATCAAATCCTTATCGGACCTTAAAGGAGAAAGAATAATGTTCAAACTGAATCTTTTTTAATAAAAACATACACAGAGTATACATATTGTAAGACAGATCCCATTATGTGAAGATATCTTTGAACCGATCAGAGAAGTTCATTTAAGAGGTAATTCCGAATAACATTTAGAAAAAAAACATGCAAAAGATTGCTATAAAAATTGCGATTTTAGCATAATGGCGAGTATCTAAATGAAGTATTTGACGAGATACTACAACCCTCCATATATATATATATATTATAGACAATAATATTATAGACACTTACATTTCTACGACAGTCCCTTGCGTCGGATCGCAAGGAGCGTCATTGCAAATATCATCAACGGTTTGCGTTGGAAATAATCCATCACGGTCAATCGCGTTAAAAAGATTAATTGCAGTCAATGCTACAATGTCACCATCTTGATACAAATCCGGAAAAGTGTAAAGTTCGTGATCCATGGCGGAGGGTATGTTTACTCACTGGCAGAGTGAATGTTTATTCGAAAATAACTAGTTACTCTCAGCTGAAAAATATTTCCTTTTATATACACGCTCACCAAGCTCCGCCCCAAAAGACTATGAGGCTGTTCGTAATGATTGGTTGTCCGTGTAACTGGGTTGGGCTATGATAAGTTTGTGTACCAATCGTAACACCGATATAACGGCTCCATGCTTTGGACGACTAACGGTGTCTTTATATTCTCTCCATAGATTTAATGCTCGTATTACTCCTTGCAGTCTCTACCACGACAATATTTGCATCCATACTTGGCTTTCTCCACCCCACCCCTTTATACAATATCCATCGCAACAACCATCTCTATAAAAGATTTCCAGAATGTGCATTATTATTTTTTGTGACCCTACTAATTGAGCCTCTTTTTTCTTCATTACTCTGACATTGACAGCACAGTAATATCATATGACATAAATATCAAATCTAGAAGATTTTTGTACATTACTATGTTTTGCATCCATACTAAACTCAGCTTTCCCAAGATTGCTATATTCTCTCCGTAGATTTAGTGCTCGTATTACCTGTTACAGTCTCTACCACGACAATATTTGCGACAATACTTGGTTTTCCCCACCCACCCCTTTATGCAATATTGTTCACAACAATATTTTATTATTTTGCGTCCATACTAAATTGAGTCTCAATTTTCGGTTGCAAGTTATTTTGCGCCCATACTAAATTGAGTTTCAATTTTCGAGTGCAAATTATTTGGCAACCATATTAAACACAGCTTTCCCAAGATTCCTGACTTGTGGATTTTTACTTCTCGCATAGATGTGTGAATAAATAACCACCCCGCCAGTGCTGGAGCTTAGTTCGGTTTCTACGTTAAACTGTACGTCTAAGGCAGAGTGAAAAGCTTAACCATTGTTAGAATGAACAATTTGGAGAGGAGTTAGTTATTATTACTACATAGAAAAATCTACATTTTCTTTGTGCATATCACATTTTGCAGCCACACTATTCCCGGATCAATAATCACTAATGTAATCGAGAGGATTTTATAATAAAGAAATTATAAATATATCCATTCCTTTATTTATTTTTTTTGAAAAGAAAAGAATAAACAAAACTCTCTCTCTCTCTCTCTCTCTCTCTCTCTCTCTCTCTCTCTCTATATATATATATATATATATAATATATATATAGTATACATATATATATATATATATATACACACACGGTTGTAACATTTTATGAATGAATCTGGAGTTTAGCGCTGATTGGTTGGTTGACTCATTGCCAAATGTCTTTAGAACATAATTATTTCCATTCATCACTCTGGTTTACATATTACTAAGGAAACATAAATGAATAATTAAATATAAATTCAAGAAGGGGATATATATTAACAAGGGAGATGACAATGAAGTGAATAAAAAATGGTCTTGTAAAAACTAAAAAAAATACCTACGGACGTGATGACAGTGTTCAATGGTATTGGGAAGCCTGTCATCCTGAACGAACTGAAGTTTCAGTGTATAAAAACAGAGCCATTGGTAGGCATTATTGCGCCCTGAGCAAATTCCACGACTTGCACCACCCATCCCCCCCATCTATTTATGTATTGATTCATTTATTTATTTACATTTTGTATTGAACATAGATTTAGATATTATTTTGTGCTATAACAAAGACAGGGCAAAAACCTGATATATATAAATACATATATAGGCGGTTTATGAATGAAAAAAACAATGTTTTGATGCCTATTAAATTTTAATAACATTATAACATTACCAGATTGATGGGTATATGTAGGTTTCATATGTCACTGCTTAGAATATCTTCCAATTGGCAAATGGACGACAGCTGAATGGATACTACTGGTATGGTATTGTTATATCCGGAGCAAATGCTATTTCTAGATCAGCAACACTGATATAGTAATAAACAGTCACTGTACCACATCGACTGCAGGAAGTCATAGAAAACAACGGTGGCTGGACAAGATATTAAATTTGTTGTGTTCATGTATAAAATATCTCTCAAATACAGTGATAATTATGAATGTGTAACACCTTTGCAAAATTGTCAAATATCATCGTTTAAATGGCTCCATGTTAATTGATATGAATCACTGTAACAGTTTTATTTTCTGTAATTCTCTCCTTTGAGGTAAGAGACCGCCAAGAGTCACAGCTGCAGTGGTTCAACAATTAAGTTGTGAAAAAACTATATAGGGCTATGGGTTGATTGCCTGATACCCTCATCCGTTGGAAATTTCCAGCAGATTTCAGTGGAGAGTTAACGACAAAAGCCCTATATTTTTTCGTTAGAGAGTTATGTATATGTAGGTCTTCAAAGGACCTCTGCTTATTTGCCTTCGGTATTTGCGCTGCCTAATGGTAAAGAAAGGAATTGCCTTACCTTATGTTTCGATGTAGGGCGCTACGATCTTTTTCGATGTAGGGCCGTGGTACGATGGAGCTACACAATGAGTTGACTCGATGTAACTAATATAGGCAGTCACTATTTAAACACCTGAAGGAACAGGCCTATCCTTCTTATAGTTATTAAGTTTTATATCAAGAGGATTTCACTCAGAACTTATAGGAAGGCAAAGCACATCTTCCTTTCTTAAAGCATCGCTGTAACATAAGCAGCTCCGAGCGAACCGATATAATATAATCTTCGTATTTTTATTATTTGCTGATTTAGCAAAGGTCGTTGACTCGTTTCTCGATGTAATTTTCATGAGTTGGCAGTGGAAAAGTTTGAACACGAGATAATAAATTTGATTTTCTTGTCGTTATGCAGGCCCGATGCCTACATATGGGTTCTATGTACGTATGGCAATTATTTCATTCCCAATAAGCTATGTCGCCAATCCGAGGCAATTTTGTATAGATATTTAATTCAATTAATTAATAATTTATATTTAATTAAGAAATAAAGGTACCACATACGATACCATGTTGTAAGCGTGTATAGTTTTTCCATATACTGAGGGGGGGCCGGAGAAAAATTTGTATGTTATAGATTAAATTTTTTGACATACTGTGTAAAAACATGCAAGATGGATTAAAAAGAATGAAGTAGGAATTTAGGAAGAGAAAGGTTACTCAAGACCTATTTAAATATAGAAGTTCAAGAGGCCAACTTCTCAAGTTTAGTTAAAGTTATGTCAATCAGTTTGACTCCCCTTAGGTATAGGAAATTTATGGAATTACAGTAAAGTTATTAAGAATTTTAACTTTGCTCATTATTTGTGTAAATTTTATAAGTCACCAGTTTTTAAATGCTGGTTTACTAATGTTGTTTTGGAGTTTTGTTATGTTTTGTTGTGTTAACGATTTATGTTTTGAAGTGCCTTCTACGTTGGTGAGTTAATTGAAATGTACTGTACTTCCATGTTGTGTTGTTTGGTTAAAAGAGTTTGTACTGTATTCAAACCTCCTACCACTTCAGACTAGTCAATACCCGTAGTTTTAGTAGAGTAAATGTTACTCCTCCACAGGTAGATCTGGAGGGCTTGGGGCTTTGAATCTCGTACTGTTTTTGTGTTGTTTGGTCTTTGGCCATGGGAGGCCATAGACCCTTGTTGTTTGGCCCCATGGCCAAGGGGGGCCATAAGACCGTTTTGTTTGGCTCATGGCCAAAGGAGGCCATGAGACCGTTTTGTTTGGCCCATGGCCAAAGGAGACCATAAGACCGTTTTGTTTGGCCCATGGCCAAGGGAGGCCATAAGACCGTTTTGTTTGGCCCATGGCCAAGGGAGGCCATAAGACCGTTTTGTTTGGCACATGGCCAAGGGAGGCCACAAGACCGTTTTGTTTGGCCCATGGCAAAGGGAGCCCACAAGACCCTTTTTGTAGTTTGGCCCATGGCCAAGATAGGCCATAAAACCGTTGTTGTTTGGCCCATGGCCAAAGGAGGCCATAAGACCCTTTTGTTTGGCCCATAGCCAAGGGAAGCCACAAGACCCCTTTTGTAGTTTGGTCTCTGGCCAAGGGAGGCCACAAGACCCTTTTTTTTGCATAGGTTGGGCTATGGCCAAGGTAGGCCATCATCCCCTTGTTGAATAGGTTGGGCTATGGACAAGGGAGGCCATCAACCCCTTGTTGAATATGTTGGGTTATGGCCAAGGTAGGCCATCAGCCCCTTGAATAATTTGGGCTATGGCCAAGGTAGGCCATCAGCCCCTTGAATAATTTGGGCTATGGCCAAGGTAGGCCATCAGCCCCTTGAATAATTTGGGCTATGGCCAAGGTAGGCCATCAGCCCCTTGAATAATTTGGGCTATGGCCAAGGTAGGCCATCAGCCCCTTGAATAATTTGGGTTATGGCCAAGGTAGGCCATCGGCCCCTTGAATAATTTGGGCTATGGCCAAGGTAGGCCATCAGCCCCTTGTTGAATATGTTGGGCTATGGCCAAGGTAGGCCATCAACCCCTTGAATAATTTGGGCTATGGCCAAGGGATGCCATCAGCCCCTTGTTGAATAGGTTGGGCTCTGGCCAAGGTAGGCCATCAGCCCCTTGTTGAATAGGTTGGCCTATGGCCAAGGGTAGGCCATCAGCCCTTTAGAGTAGAGTAGTTTGGGCTATGGCCAAAGTAGGCCATAAAAACCCTTTAGAGTAGTTTGGGTTATGGCCAAAGTAGGCCATAAAAACCCTTTTGAGTAGTTTGTTTGTATGTGCCAGTGTCTAACCATATAATTTTTGGCACAAAATTATGTGCACAGAATCAGAGCGCAGCAATAAAAGCTTTTACTCTCCGAGTCCTTGGTTATGTTCAGACAGGTTGTTGTGTTTGAGACACATGGAAAGAGTACAGTGTGTGTGTGTGTGTGTGTGTGTGTGTGTGTGTGTGTGTGTGTATTTTGCATTCCTCTGAATCCAGTTGGTCTTCAAAACTTGGATTCACCACTCCAGTGAAGTCAATATTCGTAGTTATGATTGAGTAAATGTTGTGTGTCCTACAGGTAGGTCTGGAAGGTCTGGGGTTTTGAAGGAATCCAACCTGTTTGCAAGGAATGTATGTGTCTGTTAATGAAATCTGTTGTGTGATTCTTCCTTAAAAGAAGAATTAGATGCTTGGAGTTGTATGTACAGTATATATTTATATACTGTATGTATGTGTGTAAATGTATATTTTGTTGTAGGGTTATGTTTGAGTTTTGTGTTAGGTTAACCAATTTGGCTGAGTAAAGTTCCTCAAATGTTGCATTTGAGACCTTTATATCAAGCCTTGTCTGTTTTATGCCATATGTGAAATAGGACTTAAAATAGGTTGCGCCTATATGTCAAATAGGACTTAGAATAGGGTTACGCCTATATGTCAAATAGGACTTAGAATGTGTGTGCTAGGTGGGTGTAGGTTTGAATTCGTGCAAATTCTTTAGGTCTTTGTGATGTTAAAGTTCTGAGTTGAATTTTTTGATGTTAAAGTTCTGAGTTGAATTTTTTGATGTTACAGTTCTGAGTCGAATTTTGTGATGTTACAGTTCTGAATTGAATTTTGTGATGTTACAGTTCTGAGTCGAATTTTTTTGATGTTAAAGGTTCGAGTTTAATTTTGTGATGGTAATGAGTCTTTTGAGTAAGTTAAATTGCTGAAATAAATTTTATAACCTACACCACAGGTTGAATTATAAATTTAGTGTTTTTAGTTAGGATAGGCCTTGAGTGTAAAGAGTAGGGCCTACTTTGTGAGGTAGGCTTCTTGTATATTGAAATTGCAAATTGTAGTGTTCGAAGTAGGCCTTTAGTGCATGAGTATGTTGGGCCTACTATTTAAGGTCAAGTAAAGTGGGTCTATTAAATAGGCTTATATTGTTTGGCCTACTAAATAGGCTTAGGCTGAAATTGGCCTATTTTTATAGGACCTAAAATGAGTTAAGCCTGTTAAATGAACAGCTTTGTTTTGAGTTTGAAGAGTAGGACCTATTAAATAGGCCTAATGTGAAGTGAGCCTACTAAATAGGCTTAGGTTAAAATTTGGCCTATTTTTATAGGACCTAAAATGAGTTCAGCCTGTTAAATGAACAAGCCTCTGTTTACGGTTAGTGTAAAGGTAAAGTTTGTGTTAGTGTAAAGGTAAAGGGATCGGTTCCCCAGTTACACGGGCCACCATGTGAAAAAAAACTATGGGCGATTATGGGTTGATTGCCTGATACCCTCATCCGTTGGAAATTTCCAGCAGATTTCAGTGGAGAGTTAACGACAAAAGCCCTATATTTTTTCGTTAGAGAGTTATGTATATGTAGGTCTTCAAAGGACCTCTGTTTATTTGCCTTCGGTATTTGCGCTGCCTAATGGTAAAGAAAGGAATTGCCTTACCTTATTATTTCGTTGGGCCTCGCTTCTGTTTCGATGTAGGGCGCGACGATCTTTTTCGATGTAGGGCCGTGGTACGATGGAGCTACACAATGAGTTGACTCGATGTAACTAATATAGGCAGTCACTATTTAAACACCTGAAGGAACAGGCCTATCCTTCTTATAGTTATTAAATTTTATCAAAAGGATTTCACTCAGAACTTATAGGAAGACAAAGCACATCTTCCTTTCTTAAAGCATCGCTGTAACATAAGCAGCTCCGAGCGAACCGATATAATATAATCTTCGCATTTTTATTATTTGCTGATTTAGCAAAGGTCGTTGACTCGTTTCTCGATGTAATTTTCATGAGTTGGCAGTGGAAAAGTTTGAACACGAGATAATAAATTTGATTTTCTTGTCGTTATGCAGGCCCGATGCCTACATATGGGTTCTATGTACGTATGGCAATTATTTCATTCCCAATAGGCTATGTCGCCAATCTGAGGCAATTTTTTATAGATATTTAATTCACTTAATTAATAATTTATATTTAATTAAGAAATAAAGGTACCACATACGATACCATGTTGTAAGCGTGTATAGTTTTTCCATATAAGTTGCAACATGGAACTTATTAATACAAAACAATTATATGCATTTGTGATGCTGCCTCAATACAAAACATTCTTCGTTTGTAAATAATATTTCTTTCAGTGACTGTTTATCACTATATCAGTGTTGCTGATCTAGAAATAGTATTTGCTCGGGATATAACAATACCATACCAGTATTATCCATTCAGCTGTCGTCCATTTGCCATTTGGAAGATATTCTAAGCATTGACGTAGGAAACCTACAGATACCCATGAATCTGGTAATGTTATAATGTTATTAAAATTTAATATGCATCAAAACATTGTTCTTCATTCATAAACCGCCTGTATACAGTATGTATTTATATATATATTATCAGGGTTTTGCTCTGTCTTTGTTATAACACAAAATAATATTTAAATCTATGTTCAATATTAAATGTAAATAAATAAGTAAATAAATGAATCAGTACATAAATAGAGTTGGGGATGGATGGTGCAAGTCGTGGAATTTGCTCAGGGCGCAATAATGCCTACCAACGGCTCTGTTTTTATACATTGAGACTTCAGTTCGTTCAGGATGACAGGCTTGGCAATACCATGAACACTGTCATCACGTCCGAAGATTTTTTTTAGTTTTTACAAGACCATTTTTTATTTACTTCATTGACATCCCCCTTGTTAATATATACTGTATATCCCCTTCCTGAATTTATATTTACTTATTCATTTATGTTTCCTTAGTAATATGTAAACCAGAGTGATGAATGAAAATAATTATGTTCTAAATACATTTGGCAGTGGGTCAACCAACCAATCAGCGCTAAACACAACAAATATATGCCAGGTGTCGCTATCTGTTCTCAAGAGTGTCCTACGAATAATGAGTGCAACTGTACATACTTAGTTTTGTTAAAATAGTACTTATTCAAAATTTATAAAACTTCCCTGCATTTATAATCTAACTGTACAGGGTGGCCACAAAGTCCCTTTGCGTGAAAAACAAGGGCAACATACAGATATGCTGTAATT